>CAUYLG010012805.1:0-238487 GCA_963573385.1 Cacajao melanocephalus | reverse complement strand
GTGCCTGGCCACAAACAACAGGCCTTTTCTCCTTCTTTTGGGTAAACCGGAAAGAAAGCCCCAGGAGCCAAGCAGCAGCACAGGCTCTCAGGGCCCAGTGCTCACTCTGGTGAACAAAGAGAGGACCCCACCATGCATGTGACAGGCCTTACGTTTTTCCAGGGGACTCCTTCAGCCAGAAGATGTCATCGCTTGTGATTCCATATTCCAAGGCACCCTCGACCTGTCAAGACAGAAATGACCCCTGGGACAACAGCTCCATTTGGCCTGTCCTGGGGCTTCCTTACAGAGGACGCCAGCTTTGCAGACTCAGCCAGCGCCGTCCTAGAGCACGCAGGCACAGGGCTTCCCTGCTGCCAGTCCTTGTCTGCAGGCTGTGGCTTCTTTGGGGCCACAGGTGACCTGTCTGCATCTAAGCTGCTGTGCTCCTGGGCCTGGTGCCCTCGCAGGATACCTTTCCCCTCTGCTTCCCAGGACCCTCCCCTTGACCCTGGTTCAGACCAGGACACAGGGCCTGAGGTAGGCACAGGAACTGCAGGGGCCACACAGGTGACAGCTGGGCCCCCTCAAGTCTGTCCGGGTCCTAGACAGACATAACAGACAGACAGAGGCATGCAGCCCCAGGGAGCGGCACGTGGGCTCTGGGGGGTTCCAGACTCAGAGAGGGGAAGCGGGGAAAAAGGGGTCAGCAATCAGGGCCAGCAGAGCTCAAGCGTGTCTGTGCGGCAGGGGTGGGCTGCAAGGCCGGCGAGAGGAGAGGAGGCACAGGGTGTGAGTGCCACGGGCTGAGGTGTGCAGGGCCTGAGGGGCAGCTCTTAGGGCACCTGGCTGAAGCCAGGACGGACTTCACACTCTCGAATCAGACAGGTCACCTGAAGAGGGGCGGCCAAGCAGGTGGGGAGACCCAGGGCGAACGTCCCCTTAGCAGCCACGAGAACAAGATGTGCTGGGGCAGGAAATGGATCTCAAACAGTTTATGCTTCCAATTGGCAAAAAAAATAAAGTCAGGAATTTCTCGGGTTTGCTCAAGGAAAACCAAAAGGTCTGGCAATCAAAGGGACTAAAACGCAAGCAAGCCTTGGCAGGCACCCTGGGAGGGCGTGGCAGGGAGGGCAGAGCGGCCCCGAGCTGCCTGCCCGCTGAGGACCAGGAGCGCCTGCTGGTTCCCCTGTGGGCCCACAGAGCCGTCAGCAGCTGCCTGTGAGTTGCAGAGCAGGACCAGGCCAGGGCCTCTCTGCAGGGCTCCCTGGTGCAGACCATGTGCAGCTCTCCACGGGGCAGCAGAGAAGCCCAGGTGACCACTGGGCTGCTGGGAGCTGGCTGTGGCCTTCTTTAAGCAGAACCACCATGAGCCCAGCTGCCAGGTGAGGGAATCACTTGGACCCCGTCTGCGGCAGCTGCCTTGAACAACGGCACAGTGTCATCCTACAGAGCCACGCAGCCGCGAGCCCCCACTCTGCGCATAAGCAACCTGCCCCCGCTAGAGGCCTAGAGGCTGCCTAGTGGCCAGAGAAGTCTCGCAGCCCCTAAGGACTGGGGGTGCCTGTGCTCCTTCGGGCCCCTCCTTCCCCTGTGTCCACAGTAATCACAGGGTGAAGTGGAGGCTGGGGTCACATCCAAGCAGCAGCAGAACCTCCCCTTGCTCTGCCCCCACCAGACTGCTCCTGGGTCTAAGTCAGAGGCGGTGTGGCCTCCAGGCCAAGGGACCCGTGGTCTTCGAGAGCTTGGCTGCAGCCTATTCAGAGGCTTAGAGCAGGCGGCACCCAGTGCCCCAGGAGACCCGGGAGGACTGGCCTCAGCCAAACCTCTCTGCCCACCCCCAGCCCCCATTTGCTCTCCCTGCAGCAGCTACCCCACCCCCCACCCTGGGGCCCCTTCCTCAACTCTGCCCCCACAACCCACAAGACTGGGCCATGAGTTATTCACCGCTCTGTTAAAAACAGTGATAAAACTGACAAAAACTGTGAGATTCAGAATTGTGGAAATTAGCCACAGGCTTGCAGCAACACAGGGAACATTTAGTCAGGAAAAACAGCTGAAGCTGGGTGAGAACGGGAGCTCCAGGCGTTTTCACTCACTCTGGTCCTAGCCCTATCTCAGCGGCAGCCCTGAACAGTGACAGCCAGAGAGAGCAGAACCCAGCTGGGGCCTTTCAAAGCCCCTCCCAAAGAAGAGTCAGAGTCAGCATCTGACCCTGCCAGGGGTTCTCCAGAAGACCCCCTTAAAAGGGTCATCTTGGCTGGGCACCGTGGCTCACACCTGTAATCCCAGCACTTTGGGAGGCTGAGGCAGGCGGATCACAAGATCAAGAGATCGAGACCATCCTGGCCAACATGGTGAAACCCCGTCTCTACTAAAAAAAAATATATATATATGTACAAAAATTAGCTGGGTGTAGTGACGTGTGCCTGTAATCCCAGCTATTCAGAGGCTGAGACAGGTGAATCGCTTGAACCCGGGAGGTAGAGGTTGCCGTGAGCCAAGATCGCGCCACTGCACTCCAGCCTGGGCAACAGAGTGAGACTCAGTCTCAAAAAAAAAAAAAAAAAAAAAAAAAAAAAAAAAAATAAATATTGAGAAAGCCACAAAGGAGCGCGCCCCGGCACCCCCGCCTGGGCAACATATTGATACCAACTCAAAAAAAAAAAAAAAAAAAAAAAAAAAAAAAAAAAAGGTCATCTTTATCCAGCCTCACTGGAGCGCAGCCAGGGCTGAAAGTCTCTCTGGGGCCATGTGTCCGAGGCTTTCCTCGTAGCTGCCTGAGGGATGGGTGACAGTTGGAGCCAACAACAGATTGCCCAAAAAGCTTCAAAGGAAAAGCCGAGGCGTGAGATGTCCACTGGAGTTTTGCAAGGCTCCGGCATATTCCTAGGAACCTACGCCAGGCACACACACAGCACGGTGTACACATCAGGAGGCACAAGGAGGCCCTGAGCCTCACCTCCAGCTGACCTTGCTCTCTGCACAGGCAGGAGGTGAAGGCTAGGGAAGAGCTGCCTGCTGCCTGCTGAGTGTGGAAGGCACCCCCTCCAAATGCACACGGAGCCCTCAGCAAAGACCAGGAGAGTCCTTAGTTTAGAGAAATCGCCATGCAGTTATTAGCTGACCACTAAGCTAACCAAGCAGAGATGTCAGTGGCCACATACAATAAAGAATAAGAGTCTACAAAGTCAGTTCCAAAAATCACCAACTAAGCAGCTGACACAACAGAATCCTGGGGCAGAGGGAGAATCTGGTTTCCAAAGTTACCACATCAAATTATTTGAAATGTTCAGCTTTCAATTAAAAAATTACGAGATGCATGAAGAAACAAGAAACCATGACCCGCATACACTGCTGGAAGGAATGTGAAATGCAGTCATTTTGGAAAACAGTCTGAGGTTCCTTGAAAGGGGCAACATAAAGCTACCACGTGACATGGCAGTTCTGCTCCTAGGTGTAACCGAAGAGAAGTGAAAACTGAAGTCCACCAAAGGCTTCTGTGCAGATGTTCACAGCGGCACTATTCATAATAGCTAAAAAGTGCAAACAGTCCCTGTGTTCATCCACGAGCAAGCGGATAAACAAAATGTGGTCTATCCATACGATGGAATAGTATGTAGCCATGAAAAGGAATGATACTGACACGCTACAATGTGGGTCAACCTGGAGGATGTTATGTTCAGTGAAGTAAGCCAGTCACTAAAAGACCCACGTACGATTCCAGTTACACGAGAAGGACTTACACGTACGATTCCACTCACACGAGGTGCTTAGTGTTGTCAAACTCACAGAGACAGAAAGTGGGTGGTGGTTGCCAGGGGCCGGTGGAGGAAGCGCTGGGGAGTTAGGTTTAAAGGGAATAGCGTTTCAGTTCGGGGACGATGGAAGGAGTTCTGGCAACGGATGGTGGTGACTGATGGCCGCACAGCTCTGTGAACGTACTAAAAACCACTGAATTGTACCCTATAAAAGTCTGAATTTTATAGCGTGTGGATTTTATTTCAAACTTTTTTTAAATTCAGGGAGGAGAAGGAGGATGAGGAACGAGGTTTATATCCTGAATGTTCCAGTCATTCTGAGGCTGAAGGGAAAAGGGGAATCAGCAATGGAAGCTTAGGAAGCAGGAGGCGGGGATGGAAGGGGATGAATCCAGCAGGGCCCAGGGGGAGAACAGAGCAAGAGCTGTCCTGAGGATCTGGTGGCATGGAGGCCACCGGGGACCCCACATTTCAGCGGTGTGGATTCAAGAGAATTGGAAAGCAGAAAGTGATGATAGTGAGTATAGGGGAAAAGGGTGTGCAAGCCGCTGGTGTGGGAAGCACGTGTGTAAAAGTGCATCCCTCAAAGAGCCCGGGGATGGGCCAGTGCAGCAGGGATACTGTACTCTGGGGACACTCACGTGTGCGGGGTACCTCGGCCGCCCTCCAGTAGCAATGACGATGTGGTCAGCTGACAGCAGAATCTGAGAAGAAAGAAGTAGCTGTGAGTCAGACAGATGCACAGTGGTCACCCACCAGAGGGCCTGAACCGCAGACCCCGGCCAGCAGTTCCCACGGCCCCTGCCCTGCAATGTGGAGCCTCGGCCAGCAGTTCAGAGGCCCCATGGAGCTGGAATCCCATCAACAGGCAACTGGGTGGGAGGAGGACAGGCAAAAAGGACAGGCGGACGTTCTAACTCCAACCACTTCAGTTACAAAGCACCCTCAAATCCCCACAAAGTCCTGCAAACAGGCTGCGGTCACAAACCCTGTTGCCATGTCACTCCGAGCAGCAGGGCAGCAAAGTCTTTGATCATTTTAAAGACACGTGCCCAGCCTCAAAGGAAGCCATCTTTGCGATTCCAACAGCACGTGTTACTGAGGACAGCACCCAGGACACCACAGCTGCAGTTGGTGCCCCAGGTCTGCAGAACGATCCAGGAGGAGCCAGCGAGTCAGAGGCTCACCTCTTTCCCACCTTTGGCAACGCCGCGAACTGTGTGCGCATCCACAAAGCCAGCTTTGATGTTGAAGTACTTGACTTTTCTGAAAGACAAAGATCAGATTTTCAAACATTTCCTCTGCAAACGAAACCTCACCCATCGGATCAAATCGGGAGCTCCAGCCCCAGCAGGGCCTGGTGCTGTGGCTCAGGCGGGGTAAGAGGCAAGTGGCCACCATGCTGAGAAGCACGGAGGGAATGGTGGCACCTCCCCTGTCCCCCAGGGATCCTGGGGACATGTTAACCACAGGTGTCCAAGCAGGGACACAGGCCAGCTCAGCACTGTCCTGAGAGGCCACGTGCAGTTCTGGTGTGCAGTGAGGGGTGGCCGGATCTCTCTTGGGGACAGTTCTCCTCACCTAGACACGTTCCATCAGGGAGCCGTGGCGACCGCCAGCTGGCATCACATTCTGCCTTCAGGGGTGCGGCAGTGACACCAAGAGAATGGGCATGACAAGGCTGGCAAAACGGTGGCTGGGAGCATGGTGCGCAGGAACCGATGACCTGCGCTTCCTCCTCCTCCTCTTTTTTTTGAGACAAGAGTCTCACTCTGTCACCCAGGCTGGAGTGCAGTGGCATGATTTTGGCTCACTGCAACCTCTACCTCCCAGGTTCAAACATTCTCTTGCCCGAGTTCTTGCCTCCCGAGAAGCTGGATTACAGCTTGCACCACTATGCCTAGCTAATTTTTATATTTTTAGAAGAGATGGGGTTTCGCCATGTTGGCCAGGCTGGTCTTAAACTCCTGACCTCAGGTGATCCACCCACTTCAGCCTCCCAAAGTGCTGGGATTACAGGCATGAGCCATCACACCCCGCCCTTATTTTCTTCAGAGACAAGGTCTCGCTCTGTGACCCAGGCTGGGGTGCAGCGGCACGGTCACAGCTCACTGCAGCCTCCTCCCACGTAACTGGAACTCCAGGCATGGGCAACCACATCTGGCTAGTGCATTTTATTTTCTGTAGGGATGGGGGTCTCACTATGTTGCCCAGGCTGGTCTCCAACTCCTGGGCTCAAGTGATCCTCCCGCTTCAGCCTCCCAAAGTGCTGGGATTACAGGCATGAGCCACCGCACCCGGCCGACACCTCCTAATGACAGAAAGCCCATGCTGCAGCAAGGGTTCTGGGAAGGCTCCGCCTCCTGCTTGAGCCTGCCTTCTCCCCACCCACAAGCCTGCGCCTCCGTGGGCCGTGGGCCATCTGAGCCGTGTGAAGCTCTTGCAGCAAGAACCCTTCAATTACAGGGCCGGCTTCCTGGGCAGCCAGGAAGCAGCCCCACGATGCTCATGGCAGCACTTTTTGGAAGAGTGAAAAAGTAGAAACAGCCAAGTGCTCCCCGGCCTCCTCCTACAGCTGGCCCTGGGGCAGGCAGTGGGCTGGGCCTGTTTGGTGCCTGCCCAGGAGCTGCCTAGGGCAGGGAGGAAAAGAGGGCAGAGCCTGCCGCCCCCAGGAAACTGTACCGGGGGATACAGAGCCCCACGGAGAAATGCAGGACTCCACAACACGATGTGGCTTAGCTCCCTGGACGGGGGAGAGCTCGCGAGGCCCAGGTGAAGGGCAAGCAGCTGGCTTCCCGGCTCTGCTTTCCTGGATTTAATGGGCACAAAACTGCTCCCTGCTGCAAAGCCCCAGGAAGAGCCCCCTGGAGCCAAGCAAATGGTGCACCAGAAGAGCCATCAGACCTCGGCAGGACCAGTGTCCCCTCCACAGCCCATGGGGCACAGGCAGGGCCACAGCCCTGGGAGAAAGCCTGGGCCTGAGGCAGTGCCAGATTCAGGCACCTGCTATGTTGGCAGCTGAGCCCCAGGAGGAGGCTGCAGGCCGTGGGAGCCTTGGCCTCTGTGCTGGGGATCCCCTAGGAGCTGACAGGAATGACGGCCAGGTAAGGACATTTGCTCCAGTAGAAAGCACCAGGCCCCTGCAGCCATACCCAAGCTGTGTAGTAACGGGGGGGTTCACGGGGTGGAGGCTTACAACTGGGATGGCCCTCACCCTGTATCAGCCCCAGGCCCAGCCACGTCCACGCTCTCTGGCCTGAGGCCTCCCAACCCCAAGTGCCTCCTCCCTGTGCGGCCCTGGGCTCCAGCCATTCTGCCATTGTGGCCTCACTCATTCCTTGGCACCTCCAGGCTCTGCTCAGCAGCAGAGGGCAGGCTCCCCTTCCCCTGCGGTCACTCCCATCCACTCCTTGTCCTCATCCCCACTCACGAGCAGGGACCTGAACCCCCAGAGCCTGCCAGGGCGTGCTCTGCACAGTCAGCAAGTGTGTGTCCAGGCACAAAACGCCCAAGAAAAGGCCCAGAGGGCGGCCCACTCCCCGAGGGAGCTTCAGTACCTGTCGTGCAGCTGGACACGGTGGCCCCAGTTCAAGGATTTCACGTGATTTTGAACAGCTTCTGCCATCTTCCTCCTGTGAAATACAAAACAAAATATAAAAGCACAACACAGGTGTTAGCTGCAGAGTCTCACAATGGACTACTAGATTCAGATGTACAGCCGGACACAGTGGCTCACGCCTGCAATCCAAGCACTTTGGAGGCCAAGGCGGGTGGATCACCTGAGGTCGGGAGTTCAAGACCAGCCTGACCAACATGGAAAAACCCCGTCTTTACAAAAAAAACAAACAAACAAAACAAAACAAAACAAAAAACGATTCAGATGTACATTAATAGAAGCATCAAAAACGAGAGTGATTTTAAAGGTGGCAAAACATGACATCCATCCCTACGTGCCACCGCCTGCCCCAGGTTTGGGGCTGTGGACTTTTGGACTCATAGAAAACAGGGGCTCTGATCCACAGCTATCCAGATCCAGCTGCTCTGTGCCCCAAAGGCTACCCCCTGCAGGCAGAGGCCTACCTGAGCTACTGTGGGTTGCTGTGTGCTGGGCCACGTGGTCCCCTTCCCAAAAGAACTCAGCTGAAGTGGCCGCCCACCCCGCACTCCTGGCCTTGGAGATGGACTGTTCTTGGCAGCAGCATCCTTGGGCTCCCCCCAGGAGGGGAGCAAACCTTTCCGCGGTGACAACCGCAACTGTCTCCAGACATTCCCAGATGTCTGAGGCAGAGGGCGTGGAGTCACCTCTGGCTGAGAAACCCATCCTACGGCACGCTCCCTCTGAAGGTTCGTGGAGGATAAGCCTCCTCTTCCTCCTCCACCCAAGACTAGCAGAAAAGCACCCAAATGCCACAGCGCCAGGTCCTTACCAGTCATGCGGCACAGGCTGGGCCACCTCCCAGCCATAATGGGGGGCGTCTCGGATCAGTCCCCCCAGCAGCGCCGCCTGGTGCATCAGCTTCTTGGGAATGCAGCCGACGTTGACGCAGGTGCCACCGAGGCCCCACTGAGTGCCTGGGATGGGGGAGGAGCACATCTGGATTTATGTTCAGGTGACTACTGGAGACTTCCCTGTTCTTCTAGGGCGTTTGGAATTCCTTGAAGTTGTTTTGTAACTCTAACAGGACCAGCTGCCATGGCACACGAATGTGATTGCTATTTTAATTAAAAATAAAAATAGGCCAGATGCGGTGGCTCACACCCGTAATCCCAGCACTTTGGGAGGCCAAGGCGGGCGTATCACCTGAGGTCAGGAGTTTGAGACCAGCCTGGCCAACATGGCAGAAACCACATCTCTACTAAAAATACAAAAATTTAGCCAGGAGTGGTGGCATACGCCTGTAATTCCAGCTACTCAGGAGGCTGAGGCACAAGAATTGCTTCAATCCAGGTGGCAGAGGTTGGCAGTGAGCTGAGATCGCGCCACTGCACTCCAGCCTAGGCAAGAGAGCGAGACTGTTTCAATTTATTAAAAAATTTAGTTCTCACCTCTGTCATCTAACCTGGAGTGCAGTGGTGCAATCATAGCTCACTGCAGCCTCAAACTCCTGGGCTCAAGTGATCAAGGTGCGCCTTGGCTTCCCAAAGCGCTGTGAGTATAGGTGTGGGCCTCTGTACCTGGCCAGAGTTGTTTTTGAGAATGGTGAAGAACTTTAAAGTAATGATGTATGAAACGGGACACCGTCCAGAGACCACGGAGAGCAGGGCTAAAGGACTTTGGCGTCAGCTGCCCTCTCTACAGGAACCAGGCCCACCTCCCATCTCCTTCCCCAGGACACCCAGCTCCCATAGGTGCTGCCTACCTCGGGGAGAAGGTTCCACATAGTCCACCACGGCCACCTTCCTTCCCAGCTGGGCAGCTGAAAGGATAAGGAGAGCGGCAGGTGAGCATCGGGGAGCTGGCTGAGGAACCGATGAGACAGGCACTCCTCGGGGCCTGTGAGGTCTGGAAGAGCATGGGCAGGGCCTGGGCCTGTGGCTGCCCACACAGTGGCTAAGTGGCGCGATGCTAGGGCCCCTGATCTGCCTCGGCGCTGGCCACCTGCTGGCTCTGCACTGAGTCTCCCAGCCTCTTGCTGCCACGGTCCATCCAGGTGCGCTGCCCACAGGCTGGAGCCCTCACACCTCTCTGGGCCTGCAGCCTTTGGACCACCCACTCCTCACACTGCTGGCATCTGCAGTGCCACACAAGCCCAGTGACCACCCAAGCATCCTTGGGTGGCATTCCCCAGGTAGCCACCCCACCGAGAATGGCTCCTGACTCAGAGACTCTCCCTTGCCTGCTTCCCAGCCCAGCCAGAGCCCCCTAGATGGGTATTGGCTGCCTCACCCTCAGGACCAGGACACCAAAGCTCAGGAGAAGTGACACAGCAGCCCCAGGGTGGGCCAGCCCCAGAGTGGGAGCCAAGACCTGACTCCAAACCACACTTCCTGCTGTGGAGCCGTCCAGCTACCCTAGCGGCCATCAGTGTGGTCACCCAGGGCCACGGGTTCTGAGGCCAACTCATAAACCATTAGCCAAGACCAGGCACGGTGGCTCATGCCTGTTATCCCAACATTTTGGGAAGCTGAGGCAGGTGTATCACTTGCGGTCGGGAGTTCGAGACCAGCCTGGCCAACATGGTAAAACTCGTCTCCACTAAAAGTAAAAATGGTATGTATGTACTTACATGACAATCCTGCAGGATACAGGATGTGCACATGTACCCCAGAGACAAAGTACAATAAAAAAAAATAAAAATTAAAAGATTAGCTGGGCATGGTGGCATGCACCTGTAGTCCCAGCTACTTGGGAGGCTGAGACAGGAGAATCGTTTGAGCCCAGGAGGCAGAGGTTGCAGTGAGCCGAGATCGTGTCACCCCACTCCAGCCTGGGCAACAGAGCGAGACTCCGTCTCAGAAAAAGAAAAAAAAAACAAAACAACATTAGCCAGGGCTAATTTCAAGCTTCCCTTTGGCTGGGCTTGGGCACTACGTCGGCAAACTTCAGGCCCTGAACTCAACTGCCTCCCAGGGCACACGTACATCTCATGAACCCTAAAATGCCACGGAATGTGTTCGATTCATGGCTATCATACAGCAAGATTAGAACAAAGTTTTGTGAGAGTTCATTTTAAAAATCCATTTTGCTCACTGAATGAATACTGGGATTCCCTGGCTCAACTTAAAAGCTCAGGCCTTGGCCTTCAAAAAGCTGACGTCATCTGGACACGGTGGCTCACGTCTGTAATCCCAGCACTTTGGGAGGCCCAGGCGAGCAGATCACCTGAGGTAAGGAGTTCAAGACCAGCCTGGTCAACGTGGTGAAACTCTGTCTCTACTAAAAACACAAAAATTAGCAGGGCATGGTGGCAGGCTCCTGCAGTCCCAGCTACTCAGGAGGCTGAGGCAGGAAAATTGCTTGAACCCAGGAGGTGGAGGTTGCAGTGAGCAAGATAGTACCACTATACTCCAGACAGAGCCAGACTCCATCTCAAACAAAAAAACAAGCTCATGTCCACAAGGCACAGTGGCTCACGTCTGTCATCTCAACACTTTGGGAGGCCAAGGTAAACAGATGGCTTGAGCCCAGGAGTTTGAGACCAGCCTGGGCAACACAGCAAAACCCCATCTCTACAAAAAATACAAAAATTAGCTGGGTGTGGTGGTGTGCACCTGTGGTCCCAGCTGCTCGGGAGGCTAAGGTGGGAGGATGGCTTCAGCTTGGAAGGTGGAGGCTGCAGTGAGCCGAGATTTTGCCACTGCACTCCAGCCCGGGTGACAGAGCAAGACACGATCTCAAAAAAACAAAAAGCCAGTGTCCAACTCCCACACCTGATCATGATGGAGCAGTAGAGCCCAGATCTACCCTCCCCCTGAGGCAACCCAAAACCCAGGTCAAATGCATGAAACAACAGGCTTTGAGGTACTGGACATCAGGCAACAAAGGACCTGAGAGGCAGGAAACACAGTGGGCCCTGGGGAGTCTCCAGGACCCAGCGCTACAGGCTGGGGGAGACTGAGGCAGCCAGAGGTCACGCATAGAAGACGATGAGGGGGCGCTGCCTAGAGAATCTGGGAGGCCTGATTGGCACATGTGTCTTGGGAAGCTACCGAGGGCAGGGACAGAACCACCTGGCAAGGCTGGAGGGGACTGTGCCCACACAGGGCAGGGGACAGTGCCTGTTCCCAGAAGCCAGACTGGGAAAAGCATATTATTCCTGGGGCATTGGGTCATGCCTCAGTAGTTGAGAATAATTAGCTCTGGACTGGGCACTGCTCCATACACACCTAAGAAATCTTTTGCAGAAGACCCAAAGGGGTCAAACTGGCTCTTAATAACTTAACTGCATCCCAGAACAGAGCTCAATAATAATATTTCTATAAATACAAAAATCTCCAGAACCCAACAAGGTAAATTCAAGTGTCTGCCATTCAAACAAAAATTACTAGTCACACAAAGAAGCAGGAAAACACACCTACAGAGGGGAAAAAAGTCAGTCAATGGAGACTGAGTAGGAAGTGACACAGATGTCAGAATCAGCAGAAAAGATCAATAAAACAGGCATTCTAATTAGTCCATATTTTTTTTCTTTTTATTTCCTTGGTTAGATGCCTCAGCTTTGTGCCCTATCTCTACCTTATCACATATGATAAACTATCTGCTCATGTGTCTGTCTTGGTAACTCTTTGTCCTGGTTTGTGCTTGTTGTTCTGGTCCTGGCCCAGAGCTTGGACCACATTAAGTATTCAGATGGTTTGCTGAAGAAATTAACATGTGAAAAACAAACCTTCCTCACAGAACACTGTCCCTCCTTCATTGTTCAAGATCCCAGACCTTTGGGTCACTTTTTCCCTGACTACTCCCTACGGAAAGTTCTCTCTCCTTCCTTCGACTTCAGGGTGGTTGTATAAAACTCTTACGCATCCCAGCATGCACAATATGGTAGCTATTTCTCACAGTCTCCCAGACTGAAGAGCGCTGGCACAATCTCGGCTCACTGCAACCTCTGCTCCAGGGTTCAAGCAATTCTCTTGCCTCAGCCTCCCAAGCAGCTAGGATCACAGGCATGCACCACCATGCCAGGCTACTTTTTTTGTATTTTTAGTAGAGATGGGTTTCACCATGTTGGTCAGGCTGGTCTTGAACTCCTGATCTCAGGTGATCTGCCCGCCTTGGCCTCCCAAAGTGCTGGGATTACGGGTGTGAGCCACCGCGCCCGGCTGGGAAGGATCTTATATGCGGTGTGTTCTACCTACTCACCTTAAGTTTGAGTCTCCTTCAAAACATCCTCACCAAGTGCTCACCTAGGCCTGGTACCTTTGTCTGGGAATGTACTGCCTTCCCGAGTGGCCATTTAATTGTGGGAACTCTCCCAATATAAAATACTTCCTCATATTCATTGGAAATGTTTTCCTGTAACTCTTAACTATCTCCACCCCCTCTCCCACATGCCCACTCTTTAAAAATTTAAACAATTTATTTTTTTTTCCTTCCCCTTAAATTTTCTCTTTTTGAATTCCTTCAGTGATGAGTTTCGAGGATAGATCCCTTCAACTAGGACAGTTTAGGTCACTTCTCTCCAAATGACCGACCTTCTCCAAACCTCTGTTTAGAAGGGACTGCAACGCTCCCAGTAGGAAGTCTAAGGCCCTAGAAATCGCTTGCAATTTGTCCTGGCTCTGGGTTATGTCAGCCCTGAACTCGGTTGCGTCAAACATCTGACTTATAGAAGTTAACACGGCAGGCTGGGCACAGTGGCTCACGCCTGTAATTCCAGCACTTTGGGAGGCCAAGGCGCGCAGATCACCTGAGGTCAGGAGTTCGAGACCAGCCTGATCAACATGGTGAAAGCTTGTCTCTACTAAAAATAAAAAATTAGACGGGTGTGGTGGTGGGCGCCTGTCATCTCAGCTACTCGGGAGGCTGAGGCAGAAGAATTGCTTGAACCCAGGAGGCAGAGTTCGCAGTCAGCCAAGATAGTGCCAGTATACTCCGGCCTGGCGATAGAGCAAGATTCCATCTCAAAAAAAAAAAAAAAAAAAAAAGGCAAAATAAAGGTGAAAGAATTCATTACCACAAGAGTCATATTACAAGAAATGCTAAAGGACATCCTTAAGGTAGAAGAAAATTACCAGCTGGAAATGTGATCCTCACAAAGGAATGAAGAGCACAGAAATACATGGGTGAGTATGTGAGATTTTCTCCCACTATTTAAGTATATTTTAAACAAAAACAACAATGATGTGCTGCGGATTTATAACATGTAACAGTAAAACTCATAATAACACAAAATGAAGGTTTAAAGGGTAGAATAAAAGTGCCCTCTTTTAAGAGCACATTGACAAGCTAAGGAACATGCCATAAACCCTAAAGCAACTCAAAATAAATCAAAGACCTAACTGTAAGAGCTTGAACTATAAAACTCTTAGGAAAAAATAGGCATAAATCTTTGTGACCTTGGATTAGGCAATCGTTTCTTAGATATGATACCAAAATCATAAGCAACAAAGGGAAAAAAAAAAGATAAATTGGACTTCATCAACATTTAAAACTTTTGTGGCACAAAGATCACCATCAAAAAAGTGAAAAGAGGCCAGGCACAGTGGCTCACATCTAAATACCAGCACTCTGGGAGGCGGAGGCGGGCGGATCATCTGAGGTCAGGAGTTCGAGACCAGCCTGACCAACATAGTGTAACCTCGTCTCTACTAAAAGTAAAAAAATTAGTCAAGTGTGCTGGCCCGTGCCCGTGGTCCCAGCTACTTGGGAGGCCGAGGCAGGAGAACTGCAGTGAGCGGAGGTTGCACCACTGCACTCCAGCCGGGGTGACAGAGCGAGACTATCTCAAAAAACAAAACAACGGGTCGGGTGTGGTGGCTCACGCCTGCAATCCCAGCACTTTAGGAGGCCCAGGCGGGTGGATCACTTGAAGTCAGGAGTTAGAGAACAGCCTGGTCAACATGGAGAAACCCCGTCTGTACTAAAAATACAAAACTTAGCTGGGCGTGGTGGCACACGCCTGTAATCCCAGCAATTTAGGAGGTTGAGGCCCAAGAATGGCTGGAACCCGGGAGGGGGAGGGTGCAATGAGCAGAGGTCGCACCACTGCACTCCAGCCTGGGCGACACAGTGAGAGTTTGTCTCAAAAAAAAAAAAAAAGGTGGCTCATGCCTGTCATCCCAACACTTTGGGAGGCCAAAGTGGGTGGATCACTTGAGGTCAGGAGTTGGAGACCAGCCTGGCCAATATGGTGAAACCCCCTCTCTACTAAAAATGCAAAAAATTAGCTGGGCATGGTGGCAGGCACCTGTATTCCCAGCTACTCAGGAGGCTGAGGTGGGAGAACTGCTTGAGCCAGAGAGGCAGAGGTTGAGGGGAGCAGAGATGGCGCCACTGCACTCCAGCTTAGGTGACAGAGTAAGACCCTGCCTCAAAAAACAAAACAAAAAAATGGCTGAAATGTCCAGAACAGACACATCCATAGATACAGGAAGCAGATCAGCGGTTTGTCAGGGGCTGGGGAGAGTGAGCAACAGTGGCTGCTAATGAGTACAGGGCATTGTGGAGACAGACTACAATGTTCTAAACTTGGCTGTGGTGGCAGCTGCACTTCTGACTATACTAAAAAGCATTGAATAATGCATTTTAAATAAGCGATTTACAGCCGACCCTTGAGTAACACAGGTTTGAACTGTGTAGGTCCACTCCTACATGGAGCTTTTTTTAATAACTATAATCCCCCGACTGGGCACAGTGGCTCACGCCTGTAATCCCAACAGTTTGGGAGGCCAAGGCAAGTGGATCACCTGAGGTCAGGAGTTTGAGACCAGCCTGGCCAACGTGGTGAAACCCTGTCTCTACCAAAAATACAAAAATTAGCCAGGCATGGTGGCTTGCACCTGTAATCCCAGCTACTCAGGAGGCTAAGGCAAGGCAATTACTTGAACCCCGGAGATGAAGGTTGCAGTGAGCCGAGATCATGCCACTGCAATTGCACTCCAGCCTGGGTGATAAGAGCGAAATTCCATCTCAAAAAAATATATATAATCCCTCCATATTAGCAAGTTCCAAACCTGTAGCCAGACTCACATTGAAAATACAGTATTCGGCTGGGCATGGTGGTTCATGCCTATAATCCGGCACTTTGGGAGGCTGAGGCAGGCGGATTGCTTGAGCTTAGGAAATTAAGACCAGCCTGGGCAACACGGCAAAACCCCATCTCTACCAAAAAATACAAAAACTAGCTGGGCATAGTGGCACCTGTGGTCCCAGCCACTCAGGAGGCTGAGGTGGGAAAATCGCTTGAACCAAGGAGGTACAGGTTGCAATGGGCCAAGATCACGCCACTGCACTCCAGCCTGGGTGACACAGCGAGATCTTGTCTCAAAAAAAAAAAAAAAAAAAAGCCAGGGTGGTGGCTCATACCTGTAATCCCAGCACTTTGTGAGGCCAAGGTGGGAGGATCACCAGAGGCCAGGAGTTTGAGACCAGCCTGGTCCAACATGGTGAAACCCCATTTCTAATTTTTGTAAACACAAAAATTAGCCAGGCGTGGTGGCAGGCGCCTGTAATCCCAGCTACTTGGGAGGCTGAGGCAGGAGAATTGCTTGAATCCGGGAGTTGGAGGTTGCAGTGACCCAAGATTGCGCCACTGTACGCCAGCCTGGGTGACAAAGCAAGACTCCATCTCCAAAAAAAAAAACAAAAAAAGAGGGCCGGGCTCAGTGGTTCACACCTGTAATCCCAGCACTTTGGGAGGCCGAGGTGGGTGGATCACGTGAGGTCAGGCATTTGAGATCAACCTGGCCAACATGGTAAAACCCCACCTCTACTAAAAACACACAAAAAATTAGCCGGGCGTGGTGGCGGGCACCTGTAATCCCAGCTCCTCGGGAGGCTGAGGTGGGAGAATTGCTTGAACCCGGGAGGCAGAGGTTGCAGTGAGCCAAGATCACACCGCTGCACTCCAGCCTGGGCGACAGAGGGCGACTCCATCTCAAAAACCAAAAAAAGGAAAGTAAGAAAAAGAAAAAACAGTATTCATAGGACGCAAAACTATATATACAGAGGGCTGACTTTGTATCTGTGGGTTCTGTAGGGCCCACTGCCTGACTTCAGTATACACGAATTTCTGTGTCCATGGATTTTGGTAAGAGGTGGGGGTGCTGAAACCAATCCTCCTTGGATATCAGGAGATAACTGCGTACGTAATGTGAGGTGTATTTCAATAAAACTATTATAAAAATATGAAACACTTAGGGACATATCTGATGAAATATGTGAAAGACATATACATCAAAAACTACAGGCCGGGCACAGCGGCTCATGCCTGTTATCCCAACATTTTGGGGGGCTGTAGTGACAGGATCATTTGAGCCCAGGATTTTGAGGCCAGGCTGGGCAACACAGAGAGACCTCCATCGCTTTTTATTTTTAATAAAAAATATCAGGCTGGGCTTGGTGGCTCACGCCTATAATCCCAGCACTTTTGGAGGCAGAGGGGGGCAGATTACCTGAGGCTGGGAGTTCGATACCAGCCTGATCAACGTTGAGAAACCCTGTCTCTTCTGAAAATACAAAATTAGTTGGGCGTGGTGGCACACACCTGTAATCCCAGCTACTCGGGAGGCTGAAGTAGGAGAATCGCAGCATTGCACTCCAGCCTGGACAACAAGAGGGAAACTCCATCTCAAAAAAAAAAAAAACTAATTAGATTAAAATGAGGCCATATACAGGTTCAGGGGCCACACTTGTAATACTACTTTGGGAGGCTGAGGCAGGAGGATGGCTTGAGCCCAGGAGTTCGAGGTTGCAGTGAGCTAAGATCACATCACTGCACTCCCGCCTAGGAGGCAGAGCAAGACTCTGTCTCCAATAAAAAGCCAACAAAAAAGGAGGCCATAGGGCGGGCCCCGATCCGGAAGGACAGGTGCAAGCAGAGATTAGGACACAGACATGCACAGAGGGATGACGATTGCCGTCTGCAGCCCAAGGGAGAGGCCTCAGAAGAGACCGGCCCTGCACGCACCTCGATGCCGTCCAGCCTCCGGAACTGAGAGACAATAAGCATGAGTTCTTTCAGCCGCCCGGCCTGTTACAGTCCGTCCGTCTGTTTGTTCTTTTTTTTTTTTTTTTTTAAGATGAGGTTTCACCATGATGGCCAGGCTGGTCTTGAACTCCTGACCTCAGGCGATCCACCCACCTCGGCCTCCCAAAGTGCTAGGATTACAGATGGGAGCCACCGCACCCGGCCTACAGTCTGTTTGTTACGGCAGCCCCGGCAGACTAACGGGGCGGAGGGCACACTCACCATCTTGCCTGTGGCACCGGCTGCAGGGGCACATGCACAGGTCAAGAATGATCAGGTTGCCCATGTGAATATGTACAGTTCATCTCAACAAAGCTGCGAAACCATGTCATCCTCCGCAGCGAAATGCCACTCACGAAAGGCAAAGACGCACCCAGGCGCTGCCCACCTTCTGGATTAAAGGGGACTCAGGTCTCTGCAGCTACAGCATGGGAGTGAACTCACAGCCCAGGTGCCTGGTCTGCTATAAAGAACAGCACTAGGCCTCATCGTCGCCTGTGCCACCCGTTTCTGGGAGTGGCTCTGAGGGTCCAGTGTGGTGCTGATCCCCGATCAGCCAGGAGACTTCCCAGGTTCCTACCCACTCCCCAGCCCCCCGGAGCAAGAGCAGTGGATTTCCTTTACACCATCTCTGCTTCTAAAGCCCAATACTGGACATCAGAGAAGCACAGCTTCAGGTCCAAAGCGCCTGGTTACCTCCCTCTCAGTTCGCCCCACCTGCCTCTCATCCCCTCTCCTCCCCATTCACCATACCTGCCCCCTTATCACTGTTTAGACATGGCCAGAGCAGACCAGGAACTCCTACAGCAGGGCACAGAGTCCAGCAAAGTGCTGGTGGCCTCTGCACCGTGCTGGTTAGTAATACCTCTGGGTCCAGCCCATTTGCCCAACATCTTTACTGACTGCTCCCTGGGTGCCAGGCCAGCAGAACGGACCATGACCTCTGGCGGAAGCACCACTGTGGCCAGTGGGTACAGTAGACAGGTGGAGCATGGCGGGGAACAGGCAACAGCACAGAGGCCACTGGGGCGACCCCAGCAGGGAGGCAGCACATTCTGCTCATGGATGCTTTCTGGACAGCACCACCCTCTCTGGGGGCCCTAAAAGCTTTGAGGCCTTGCCACAGAGGATACAGAATTCATACCTTCCTTGGCACAAGCCAGGCCACCAGATCCCCCGCCAATCACCAGGAGATCGTAGTCCCGCTGACCTGCTGAGGGAACAGATGAGAGGTGAGAAGAAATGCAGCCAGCACAGGTCTGGGGTACACACCCAGAAGGGCCCCCACAATTTCCAACAGGCTAAAAGCTCTCTGGTTAAACGTGGTATGGGATCTATTTTATCAGGATGGGAGACTCCATTCTGTGACAGTCAGGGGTGACAAGGCACCACGCATCAGAGCAGAAAGAGTGACTCCACACGCATCATCTGTGCAAATCCAGAGATCAAGCCACACGGGGGCGAGGTTGGCGGTGGGTATGTGTGATCATCTTTGCAAACCACGCTGCATACACACACCAGGCCAACTGCTCTGAACTCAAACTTTAGCCAGTGTTCTGATCGAGACACAGAGCTATTTTTTTTCTTTCTTTTCTTTTTCTTTCTGTCTTCCTTCCTTCCTTCCTTCCTTCCTTTCTTCCTTTCTTCCTTTCTTTCTTTCTTTCTTTCAAGACGGGGTTTCACGATGTTGGTCAGGCTGGTCTTGAACTCCCGACCTCAGGTGATCCGCCCACCTTGGCCTCCAAAGTGCTTGGATTACAGGCGTGAGCCACCACGCCCAGCCGCTATTTTCTTTTTTATTCTGTTTATTTTTGAGACAGGGTCTCACTCTGTCACCCAGAAGACTATAGTCCCACTGCCCTGCTTGGGGGAGGGATGAAAGGTGGGAAGGAACACGGTCAGCACAGGGCTGAGACACAGACCCGGAAGGGCCCCCATGACAGGAGCACAGCGGGGCAATCACAGCTCACTGCAGCCTCTACCTCCTGGGCTCAAGTGATCCTCTAGCCTCAGCCTCCAGAACAGCTGGGACTATAGGCACAGACCACCATGTCCAGCTACATTTTTTTTTTGTTTTGTAGAGACGGGGTCTGGCTATGTTGCCCAGGCTGGTCTCAAACACCTAGCCTTAAGCAATCCTCCCACCTCAGCCTCCCAAGGTCCTGGGATGACAAGCATGAGCCACCAAGATGGCCTAAAACATTTTGGAGTCCACACGCCTTTCAGTTGTGAAGTCTGCCCTCCGTCACAAGTGAGCAAGAATAAAAGGACATGCAGCCCGTCACTCACAGCTGGCCAGTCCACACAACCAGGGTCTCAGCGCGCCTGGCCGCAGTGACCCAGGAGGGAAGCCACCTGGGCACAGGGAGAGCTGCCTGGGCTCAGGTTTTATCCTTGGAATTTATTTCGGGCTGGCTGTGGTGTCGCCTTGCCTTGGTGCTCCATGGTGTCTCACTGCACGCAGGGCCACTCTCAGCCTTTTCAGCCTGCAAAAGCTGTCATCTGTGTCTACTCTGGAAGCTGCTGGCAAGGCAGGCAGGCAAGAGGCAGCCAAAAAAGGGAGCGATGGAGAAGAAGGGAGTGGAGGGAGGAAGTACAGAGGGGAAGTGCAGTGAACTGGGCCTGAGGTCCGGGACACCCGTACCAGGCACCGGCCCACTCGCTGGTGAAGGAAGGAAGAAGTAATTGAAAGGCATCAGTCTGTTGGGGTGAGCGCAGGGTGGGGACTGATGACAGGAGACTGGGGTATAAAACAAGAAGTGCTCTCAGCCCGTCTGCAGACACGAGCCTGCCCAGATGAGAAGCACCACCCTCCCAGGGCATCTGCAGCTGGTCGCTGCTTCAGACAAGGCCAAGAGGTTCCATGACCAGAGCAGGATCTGTCACCCAAGGCTGGGCAACCTGCCCAGCACCAGCATCAGAGCCCAGCATCTGCCATGAGAAGGCTGAGCCTATCTTTGCAGCCACCTCCATCTTCCTAGGCAGGCAAGGCTGCAGAAAATATACCTGGAGTGCCATGTCCCTCCGCACCCCGGCTCTGCCGATGCCCCACAGACAGGGGTCTAGAACCTGCACTCCTAAAGGATACAAGAGCTGGAACCGAGAGGAGCTCTGGCTCAGCTGAGAAAGCCTAGGAAGCTGCGTCCAGGCACTCAGGCCATGGCCTGCAGCCAGCCTGCCCCATACCCAGACCCTCCCACGGTTTTACCTGGCAGCTAGCATCTGAGCTCAGTTCCAGCAGCCAGTCTAAACTAAAGCACACTCAATTCCTAATTCAACTCAAGGGCTCTGGAAAGGCCTAAACTGCTGTAAATTATTCTGATGGCTTTAATATAGGTCTAGAGCACCAAGGACTGCTGGTTAGGGAGAAGCTGCCACCAGGTCCCCCGGGGAGCATGCACCTGCTGATGGCGGAGCATCTCTCTCCTCCTGCTGTCTGGTGGCCAGAGGCTTTGCCCAGAAAGGCCCTACTTCCCGTGGCAGGTGCCTGTTCTTGCTGCCATACAGGGCCCTCACTGGGTCATACTGCCCTGCAGCCTCACACTGTGCCCCGTCTGCTATCGGGGAGGGTGAGCAGCTGGCTGGTGGATGTGCTTATCTCAGGCAGCTTGCTCTCCCCCTGTGCACACCCAGGAGCCCTCTCGGGCTGATAAACATTGGCATAGGGGAGTCATTTGCAAGTCCAGGAAATCTGCCTTTAAGCACTTGGGAGGGCTGGGTAGCCTGATGGGGAGGAAGGACCCTAAAGTACCTCAAAGGTGGGTAGGGCAGATGCTGCTCTGTGGGAGGAAGGGCAGGGCGGCAGGCATTACCTGGGGACACACTTGTGCACTCCAGTGCCCTGGGAAACTTCATAACCTTGCCCCTCACCCACTTTGGCCAGGTATACCCTCTCTGTCTGCAGGGCTTGGCCCCAGAAAGTGTCTGCCTCGCCTCACCTGCTGACACATCGTCCATTAATTTTCCAATCTGGGCCGGGTGTGGTGGCTCACACCTATAATCCCAACACTTTGGGAGGCCAAGGCAGGCAGATTACAAGGTCAAGAGATTGAGACCATCCTGGTTAACATGGTGAAACCCCAACTCTACTAAAAATGCAAAAATTAGCTGGGTGTGGTAGCACGCACACCTGTAGTCCCAGCTACTTGGGAGGCTGAGGCCGGAGAATTGCTTGAACCTGGGAGGCAGAAGTTGCAGCCCTCCCTCCCGAGTCCACTGCTGGCCAAGGGCCAGCCACCCTGTCTCCCATAGCCACCATCCCTGGGCTGAGATGGCGCCACTGCACTCTAGCCTGGCGACAGAGCAAGACTCCGTCTTTAACAATAATAATAATTTTCTGCTCCTTTTTGAACCCACTGCCTGGTACAGGCCAACAAAGAGCAGGAGCCCAGAGCTCACATCAAGGCCCAAGAGAATGGAGCACTGCACCAGCGAGAGCAAGCAGAAGGCTCCCCCAGAATTCGCACCCACAGGCGGGCTGGCCACCTTGGGGTGCCACCTCAGGGGCCTTCCTGTGCGGCTGCTTTCCCTACCTTGAGCTCTTTCCTGGCAGCAAGTGTCACTCTGGCTCCTGTTCAGAGGCTGCACCAGCTACCTCCTCCAAACCTGGGATGGAGCAGGTCTTCCTGCTCTAAAATGAGAAACTGCAGGGCCCGTAGTCCCAGCTACTGGGGAGGCTGAAGCTGGAGGGTGAGTTGAGCCCAGGAGTTCAAGGCTGCAGTGAGCTATGACAGCACCACAGCACTCCAGCCTGGGTGACAGAGTGAGACTGTCTCAAAACAAACAAACAACACCACCAAAAAAAACTGCACCCTGGGCCAGGCACGGTGGTTCACACCTATAATCCCAGCATTTTGGGAGGCTGAGGCGGACAGATCACGAGGTCAGGAGGTCTTGAACTCAGGCTGGCCAACATAGTGAAACCCCATCTCTACTAAAAAAATACAAAAAACTGTACTCCAAAGTCGTTGTTGGGGGTCGGCATCTCTAGGCCAATCAGTTCCTCCTTGCCCCAGCGAGGGGCGGGACCCTCAGAGTACCTCCTTGCCCAGCTAGAATCCAAATGCTCTGGCCCAAGGCCATGGTTACTGGAAACCTGAAGGGCCCTGAGCCTGTGATCATAGGGCAGCTCCTGTTTACGAGTCTTTTACGAGCACCAGGTAGGAGCATGGGTGCATTTAACCTGACACACGCAGCCAGGAAGCTTTGAAAGATGGAGTGCCCTGGCCGAGGGTCTCAGGGCTCAGCAAAGCCGAGAGGTGGTGACTGCCTTCCAGGGCCACCCTCCATCCTGGAGATCCCCAAGAGTTCCATAGCAACACCTCTACCCATTCACACATGCTGTCAGCCCTCCCTCCCGAGTCCACCGCTGGCCAAGGACCAGCCACCTGCCTCCCACAGCCACCATCCCTGGGAAGGAGCCCTAACCCCATCCTTACACCCCTCTACACTCATCGCCTGTGGAGAGAGCTGCTTGCTGTCACAGGCATCCAGGGGGCAGGGTCGAAGGCCCCGCTGTATGGTGGGGGACCATGTTGTCATGCCTGGAATGAAACAGATAGGGTGGCGCTTTGGCCGGCTCTGGGGGAATCAGAGGTTAGAACCCTCCTGAGTGATCAGGCTGACCCAGCCTCTGCTTCGACTGTTCAGTTAAGATTATGGTCCTGATTTGGTCAATTGTTCCTCAGGGGCTCCAGGAGGATGAGTGTGTATCCTCCCTTTGCTCTGCGCAGCCTCTAACCTCTAGAGTCTAGGGGTCTGGGGAGAAGGTGGGAGATGGGAGGTGGGAGGTCTGGCCAGTGGAGCCGGTGCCTGGTGACCTCAGGAGGTGGGACATCATCATCTTCAGGGCTGTAGTTGTTACTGCGGCGCCAGCCATGGGAGACCAAAGGTGCAGCCAGCACAGCAGGACCTTAGACAAGGCACCCAGCCTCAGTTTCCCCATCTGGGAAGGGGGATGCCTGTGGGCTAGAAGCAGCCCGGACCCCTGCGCAAGACTAGATCAAGAGGCCGGTGCGTGGATACCCCCACGGGGACACCCCCACGAGAGCACCTCCACGAGGGCACCGCCACGGGACACGCCCGCCCCAGACGCGCGGGCACCCTCACGAGGGCACCCCCCAGGCGGACACCCAGGCTCCGGGCGCGCGGACACCCCCACGAGGACGCCCCGGCCGCGCGGACACCCGCCACGGGGACGCCCCGGCCCCAACCTACCTACGGCGCCCTGCGCCGCGCCCCGCACCCCGCCCGCCACGGCCGGCGTCCGCCACCGGAAGGGCCCTCCCAGTCCCCGCAGCGCCGCCGCCATCGCCGCCATCGTCGCGGGGCTTCTCGGGCGGCTGGGGCTGCCCGCCGCGCTGCCTGCGCCCGCCCGGGGCGGGTCCTGTCCCAGCGCGCGCCGCCGCAGGAGAGGTGAGAGCGCCCGCCGGACGGGGGCCGGGCGGGGGCCGGGCGGGAGCGGGGGCCGGGCGGGAGCGGGGCGGGGGCCGGGGCCTTCGGACCCAGGGCGGGCCTCGGGATAGGCTGTGGAAATTCGGACCGATGTGAAGGGATCCGACTTTGGGCTGGGGTCCCCGGACCTGGGGTGAGGGATCTGACGGGGTGGGGAGCCCTGGATGGGGAATGAAGAATTCGGACCTCGGTGAAGGGATCCGACTTCTGGTGTGGGGGGAAGGGGTCTCCGAACCCGGGCTGAGGAGCTTCGGATGGGGGTGGGGTATTCGGACCTTGGGTGGGGTTCTTCGGACCGGGGCGGGATCCCCAGACTCCTTGTGGGAGGCTGAGGTTGAAGACCTGTGCTGGGGTGAGGGGCGACAGCTAGGGGTGGGAGATCCCGCTTCAAGACTGGCTTGGGGGTCCAGACCAGGAGGATAAGCCTGTCCCTGGAGGAGGGCTTGACCTGATGAGGGTGTGGCAGAGTCACAGGGGAGGGCTCCACTTGGTCCTTGGGCTGGGATCAGACTCTCAGAGCTGGAGAGTTGCAGGGGGCCTGGAGGAGGGTCTCTGGAGGTGACCTCTCTAACACGCTTCCTGTTGGAGGCCTCGGAGTACCCCAGACCTTTCACCGCAAGAGAGTGGCCACTCCACCAGGAAGGGGCCCAGGACTCCCCAGGCGGGGGTGCTGTGTGGTGTGCAGGACCACGTGCGAATGTTAGAGAAAGGGGAAGTCCCTCCAGACCTGCCCTGCTCACAGACCTGCTTTTTGGATTTTTCCAGCCAGGGATTTTTGTGTCCTGTTGCTTTTAATTGTTTAAAGTGACCCTCCAAGCCTGAGGGACCATAGGAGCTGCCCTGCAGGACCCAGTGAGACACTAGTTAATGCAGAAAAAAGAGATTTTTGCTTAGTAACTACTGACAACATGAGAAAAAGCTGGCTCCCTGTCGATTTGTCTAGAAACGCCTGGAGTTTAAAGGGAGAGTGAGGGAGTGGAAGGGATGGGGACTCAGTAGAGTTAGGGAGGTAGAAAATCACCAGAACTAGGAAGGGAGGATTGGCCCCTGTGAAACCAACTGATCTGGGTTTGCCCCTGGCGCTTACTGAAGTCAGGCCCCCAACCTCCCATAGAGACTGGGAGACAGGGACCCCATCCTCAGGTGTTGGCCGGAACTCACAGGAAATTCTCCTGGCAGCCTTGAGTTTCTCAGGCAGGCACGTTAAGGGCGCAACTTCTAGGAATGTGGCCTTGAGCTGTTAGGAGCTGTGTTAGTGTTTGTTCCAGCCTGGATAGGCCAGGGCGAGGCCCAGCGGAGGGGGCTCCCAGGAGCCTGGCTGGAGTATGGAGAGGGAGAGTTTTCAGCACCCCTCCTGTGCAAGAAGAGCAGAGCAGTCAGACATTTAATGAGGAAACAAACATAAAAATAGGCCGGGCATGGTGACTCATATCTGTAATGCCAGCATTTCTGGAGGCCAAGGAGGATCACTTGAGACGAGGAGTTTGGAACCAACCTGGGCAACATAGTGAGACCCCCATCTCTACAAAAAAATTTAAAAAATTAGGCCGGGCCTGGTGGCTCACGCCTGTAATCCAAGCACTTTGGAGGCCAAGGTGGGCAGATCACCTGAGGTCGGGAGTTCAAGACCAGCCTGACCAACATGGTGAAACCCTGTCTTTTTTAAAAATAAAAAAAAATAAAACAAAATTAGCCGGGCATGGTGGTATGCGCCTGTAGTTCCAGCCACTCGGGAGGCTGAGGTGAGAGAATCCTTTGAGCCTGGGCAGTGGAGGCTGCCATGAGCTGTGATCATGCTTCTGTGCTCCAGCCTGAGCAACAGAGAGACCCTATATTAAAACAACGAAACAAAAGAAGAAAGAAAAACAAACATGCATGGTTGGAGCTGTTGATAAAACCCAGTTTTTGAGCCTAGAGGACAGCAGTTGAGATCTCTGGCAGTTGGGGCCTAACAAGGAAAGCAGGGCACTCATGGATTTCCTGGTGTGTGCTGTGAAGTTTGTGGTGATGGCATAGGCCTTGGTACCCCAGTTGTGGTTACTTCCTGGAGAGAGCATGGGGCATGCAGGCGCTGGAGGGGGTGCTTCCCGAGTGGCCTGTGTAGCAGCGGCTCCAAGCACGAAGGCCGCCCGTGGAGACTTGGTAGCAAAGGATTTTTGCTACCGAGTATGTCCTGGTGCTGAGTTCCTTCAAATTTATATCAAACTTTCTGGCTTCATCTGCAGGACTTTTTTTCAGATCCTGGGGGCAAAGGGCAGCTACAAGACCACCTGAGTCCCCGTAGGGATTTGAGTTCTTGGTGACACCAAGTCAGGGAGGACACAAATTGGAAATGTCACTCTGGAGAGAGTAGTAGCCAGAAGAAAAGTAAATGGGAGGATTTGGTAAAGGCTGTCGTGTAGGAAGGCAGTGACAGTCCAAGTAACACGCAGATCATAAAACCTCAAAGACAGGCCAGGCGCAGTGGCTCACACCTGTAATCCCAGCACTTTGGGAGGCCAAGGTGGGTGGATCACCTGAGTCCAAGAGTTCAAGACCAGCCTGGCCACCATGGCAAAACGCTGTCTCTACTAAAGATAGAAAAAATTTGCTGGGTATGGTGTCTGTATTAAAAATACAAAAAATATAGCCAGGCGCCTATAATCCCAGCTACTCAGGAGGCTGAGGCAGGAGAATCACTTGAACCCAGGAGGTGGAGGCTGCAGTAAGCTGAGATCGCACCACTGCCCTCCAGCCTGGGCAACAAGAGCAAAACTCCATCTCAAAAAAAAAAGTCTTTTTTAAATACACCTCGGCCAGGCGCGGTGGCTCACACCTGTAATCCCAGCACTTTGGGAGGCTGAGGCAGGTGGATCACGAGGTCAAGAGATCGAGACCGTCCTGGCCAACATGGTGAAACCCTGTCTCTATTTTAAAAAAAAGAGAAAGAAAAATACACCTCAAAGACAGTGAACTAGACTAGGATCTGGTAACTCCCAAGAGGGTGTTATACTTCCCCGCTGGAGCATAGACTTTCTCCTTACAAACACTTCCCTTTTTGATCGAAGATAATCAAAGTAAGATTATTCTTATTTACCAAATAATTCTTGTCTCATTAAATGTGGCCTGATTATTTACGTAAATGCAGCAGCACAAAGGGTAATTGACTATGCAGGCCTTCAGACCTTTTTTATTTTTGAGACAGAGTCTTGCTCTGTCACCCAGGCTGGAGTGTAGTTGGCACGATCTTGGCTCACTGCAACCTCTGCCTCCCAGGTTCAAGCGATTCTCCTGCCTCAGCCTCTCGAGTAGCTGGAACTACAGGCGCCTGCCACCACGCCCAGCTAATTTTTGTATTTTTAGTGGAGATAGGGTTTCGCTACATTGGCCAGGCTGGTCTTGAACTCCTGACCTCAGGTGTTCTGCCCTCCTCGGCCTCCCAAAGTGCTGGGATTACAGGCAAGAGCCACCGTGCCTGGCCACACACAGGCCTTTTTAAGTTTGCTGAAACTTCTAATAGGGAATCTTAGATTGGGCTTTTAAAAGCCTTTGGAGGTTAGGAAGCCAAGCCAAGAACTTCCCACCAGACTTCACCTGCAATATCTATAGATTTGGGTGAATTCCTCTCTTCTTGAGGTCCCTGAAATATCCCAAAGTTCCTGCACCTTGGAAACTTGGGATATTTGGAAGTGACTTTCTTTCCTTCCTCACATGTAAGGCCAGGAATCCTGTAAGCCAGACACCAGGCCAGATTTTTCAAGAGCTCTTTGTAAGCAATGGCTCTATAAAGTCAGCCTGAAAGCCATCTGGTCATAACTGAGTCTATGTGTGTCACTCTCCAATAGGACATTCCAGTCCAAGCATTGGTAATATAGCCAGCGTTTCCAGTTGTGTCGTGTTACTAGGAGAACAGATTCTTATTGAAATTACGTAATAACTATATTGCCATGAAAATAGGAATACTTGGATAGCAAGTTAGCAGTTAAATTTTAAAAAAAGAAAATAGGAATACTCATTCTGATTTTTTTTTTTTTTTTGAGACGGAGTCTTGCTCTGTCGCCAGGCTGGAGCGCAGTGGCACAGTCTTGGCTCACTGCAACCTCCGCCTCCTGGGTTCAAGCGATTCTTCCGCCTCAGCCTCCCGAGTAGCTGGGACTACAGGTGCCTGCCACCACACCCAGCTAATTTTTGTATTTTTAGCAGAGACGGGGTTTCACCATGTTGGCCAGGACGGTCTCAATCTGTTGACCTCGTGATCCGCCCACCTTGGCCTCCCAAAGTGCCGCGCCTGGCCCCTAGTTTCTGATTTTTTGGAGGGATCAGGCAGAAAGAAAAATATAAATGCTTCAATTTTGTTTAGAGAAGTATAATTTACGATGAGTCAATGATAGGTTAAGAGAAAAGGGAAAGGTTTTTTTTTCTTTTTTCTTTTTGTCTTTTTTCTGTTGATTTGCAAGGTTTTTTTTTTTTATATCCAGAAAATAAAACATAAAGAGCCAACAATATCCTGAACAAAAGTCATAAAAAGATTATGATCATCCTTTAGCAGTTTACTCAGTTGCATGAGGCACCGAATTATTGTTCTGTTTGATCTTGGGCTAGCAGAACCCATTGTTTCTCAACTAGTAGAGATCTTGGCTCAGTGAAGTCATGTGGTCTCAAAGTTATTTAAGAAATGCTGTCAGGGCCAGGCGCGGTGGCTCACACCTGTAATCCCAGCACTTTAGGAGGCCAAGGCAGGTGGATCACTTGAAGTCAGGAGTTTGAAACCAGCCTGGCCAACAGGGTGAAACCCCATCTCTACCGAAAAATTCAAAAATTAGCCAGCTGTGGTAGCAGGTGCCTGTAATCCCAGCTACTCTGGAGGCTGAGGTGGGAGAATCACTTGAACCCTGGACGAGGAGGTTGCAGTGAGCCAAGATCGCACCACTGCACTCCAGCCTGGGTGACACAGTGAGACGACTCCATGTCAAAAAATAATAATAATAAGGCCAGGTGCAGTGGCTCATGCCTGTAATCCCAGCACTTTGGGAGGCCGAGGCGGGCGGATCACAAGGTCAGGTTTTCTAGGCCAGCCTGGCCAAAATGGTGAAACCCCGTCTCTATTAAAAATACAAAAATTAGATGGGCGTAGTGGTGCGAGCCTGTAGTCCCAGTTACTTGGGAGGCTGAGGCAGGAAAATTGCTTGAACCCAGGAGGCGGAGATTACAGTCAGCCGAGATTGCACCACTGCACTCCAGTCTGGGCAACAGAGCAAGACTCTGTCTCAAGAAAAAAGAAAACATACATCCTATTTTCCTCCCATACTTTGTATACAAAATTGTTTCCCCTCATTCTTGTTTCTAGGAGTTTTGTTTTCATATACTGATTATGATTTTTAAACCATTAGTAACCCGTATTTATTTTTTTTAAGAGACAGCGTCTTGCTCTGTTGCCCAGGCTGGAGTGCAGTGGCGCAATCAGGACTCACTCACTGTAGCCTTGAACTCCCTGGCTCAAGTAATTCTCCGACCTCAGCCTCCCAAAGCACAGAGATTACAGGCATGAGTCACCACGCCTACCCATAAAGTGATTTTACAGAGAAAACTAGGAAGAAGACAATTGGGAATTGTCTGTCATTTACCAGTTTATTAGCAAATTTTATGAATTTACCATCTTATAATCTCTAGAGGTATATCCTTTTTATAGCACAATATTTTTAAGTGCTAAGAACATGTTTATTAACAGACCAGAATATCTTTAGCCAGTCTGTACCATATAAAAATAAGAGGCCAAAAAGTACATAAAGTTATGCTCAGTAATGAAAGTTTCAGTGCTTTCTCCTATTCAGGTATTGCTTAGATATTTAATGACTGTCTACTATTTAACTTCACTTAGTATAACTCTGAGGTTGAAAGTTACCAAAGAGATCTTGGAAGCTTTTTTAGGGTAATATATCATCAAATGCAATTAACAAAACACAACTCACTAGTTTATGTGAAAGCTAGTTCTCACTTTTTTTTTTTTGCTCTATTTCATATATTTTTTTTCTTTTTCTTTTTCCTTTTTTTTTTTTTTAGAGGCAGGGACTTGCTGTGCTGCCCAGGCTGGTCTTGAACTCCTACCCTCAAGTGATCCACCTGCCTCAGCCTCCCAAAGTGCTGGGATGACAGGTGTGAGCCAACACCCCAGCCCTATTTTACATTTTTATCCAAACTGTGTTTCTGGCAAATTGGGCAAGTTAAGGCTCCCTTGCTCAGTGTGAGGGGAAGGCTTTCTACCTGTATTCGTGGATAAGACCTTTACGACTTTTTTTGCCCTGATGGATAAGTGACTACGTGTTTCCAGGGAACTCAGCTGGTTGCTTTTGTGGGTCCCTGAGGCACTGTGAGCCCCTGATGGTGCAGAAAGCCTAAAGTTCCGGGGACTGTGGGGAGTTGAGGGGCTGGAGGGGGAAGAGAGAGGCCTTCGGCAGGGACCGAAGGGTGGAGGAGGCCAGACTTGAAAGGGGCGTCTCCTTCAAGAGAAAGCAGGGGGTTGTCAAGGTGATGGGAAGGGAAAGGCCTGAGAGGAGCTAGCTTGGGGAGATCTCAGGTATCCCAAAGGAGCCACTGACGTTCCAAATTATCCTTGGTAAAGTCACATCAACAAGGAATGAAGCAGAGAGAGGCATGCTTGTTTTTCCTCGCAGTTTTGTTTTCACATGCTGATTAAAGTAGTGCAGAGGGCATGATCAGAAGGGCTCCAGTAAGAAGCTCCCACGGGAAGAGCAGGAACATAGGACAGAGGGGGCAAGATGGCTCTGCCAGGAGTCAGGGAGTGAATCCTCTCTGGTAACGAGGCACCAGGAAGAAGAACTTCCAGCCCAGGAGGTAGGTGCCGTTCAGAAGAAGCCTGGGACTCTCAGCACCTCAGAGCCTTACTCAGAATGATAAGAAGTAACGTCTGATCACTGAGGTCGGCAGTTCATGACCAGCCTGACCAACATGGTGAAACCTTGTCTGTACTAAAAATACAAAAAATTAGCCAGGCGTGGTGACGTGCACCTGTAATCCCATTTACTCGGGAGGGTGAGGCAGAAGAATCACTTGAACCCAGGAGGTGGAGGTTGCAATGAGCCGAGATCACACCATTGCACTCCAGCCTGGGCAACAGGAGTGAAACTCCACCTCAAAAAAAAAAAAAGCAGCAGCAACAGCCACGTTTGTCCTTACCGATGTTCTTCCGGAGCATTGGATTACAAATCAAGCCACATGACTCCCGCATAAGCAGGCAGAGCGGCGGTAACTCCTGTGCACACTGCGGCCTCCGATTCCGAGTCAGTCGTAGCCCCTGATCACAGAGAAACACAGCCAGACATTAAAGTGGTAAGGACAGGAATTATAATATTTGGTGGCCAGTGGCAGGAGGGGAAAGAGTGAGCTCTGCTCTAATTTGTGCAAAGAAGTGGGGGGTGGCGAGGAAGAACGGCGGTGACTCAGTGGAGTCAGGAAAGTGGAAAATTATCAACAGCAGGAAGGGAGGGTTGGCCTTGGATTTGCCGCTGGCGCTCATTGAAGTCCGGTCCCGAATGTCCCACAGAGACTGGGAGACAGGGGCCCCATCTTCAGGTGTTGGCCTGAACACACAGGAAATTATCTTGGTAACCTTGAGTTTCTCAGGCAGGCACTTTGAAGGGGGCTGGGATCATGCTAGGAATGTGGCCTTGAGCTGCCAGAAGTCAATGTGAGGCTGGGTGCAGTACGGCTCACGTCTGTAATCCCAGCACTTTGGAAGGTCAAGGCTGCAGAATCACTTGAGGCCAGGGGTTTAAGACCAGCCTGGGCAATGGAGCAAGATGCTGTTTCTACTAAAATAATTTTTTAAAGTTAGCCAGGCACTGTGGCATGCCCCTGCGTAGTCCCCGCTACTCAGGAGGCTGAGGCCGGAGTGCTAGAGCCCAGGAGTTCAAGGTTGCAGCAACCTGATCGCGGCAGAGGCGATCACACACTGCACTCCAGCCTGGGTGACGGAGCGAGAAGCTGCCTCTTAAAAAAAAACAAAGAAGGAACAGCATGTGTTAGTGTTTGTTTGTTCAAGGCTTGATAGGCCAAAGTGAGGCTCAGCTGAGAAACATGCTCAGAGGAGCCTGGCTGGAGTGTGACGGGGGAGTCTTTGTCCAGGCTGCTGCCATAGTGGGCCTCAGGACTCATGGCCTGGGCGCTTGAGGGTGGAGCTGCCACCCAGCCTTGAGGAGAGCAACGAGTCGTCAAATTCCACTCACATCCAGTGCGGGCTGGACACAGGCCTGTCCCAGAGCCTGGTCTAGATGCCAAGGCTTTGTTCACAGTCCCCAGGAGCTGCCAGAATGATCCCTATTCCCAGGCAGGGCAGGCTCTCTACTCTCCTGCTCCCAGGCTCAGTCCTGTGGGGCAGATGGCCAGCCTGCATGTCACCCTGCTAGGCATGTCCAGGCCCTTTCCGCCCCTCCTAAACGCACCCGTGTCCTTTCAGTCCCCTCCACGCAGAGCGGAGCCAGCCTGCACTCTTGCCCCAGGCCTGCCCACTGCTGGGAGCTGGGACACCGAGCTCCTTCCATTTGAGCAGGTTGACCTGAGGATGGCCTCCAAGCAGGTGCAAGGCAGAATCTGATGTGGCCAGGAAGGATAAAGGGAATGTGCGACCACCATGCAGATCTGGGCCGTTGCAGGGAGGGGAGGGGGCCCCCGCGGGGCCACAGTAAAGAAGTGGAGGCAACCCACGGGCGGGGATGGCCCAGCTGCCCCCCAGGGCCGTGGATCTGCAGGCGCACCCAGCCTCTTGCCTCTCAAAGCCCAGCCCCTGCATCTGCTCCTTGGTGTGTCTGTGAAGACAGAGTCACCGCGGTCCCTGCAGCACCTGGCCCGCAGCACGTGTGCAGCCCGTGTGAAAGCTTTCCCCTTAGCTCTTAAGTATTGAGTCAAAAAAAAAAAACACCAAAAAACAAAAACAAAGCGTTCCCCTGCGCCTGGGGGCCTGGCCCAACTGAGGATACCAGGCAGGGGAAGCCACAGGAGGTGGCCCTCTGCCTGGCCCTCTGACCTTCCATTCTGACCCCTTCCCTTCCACACCAGCCCCTTTCCCCATGTAGAGTGCAGTCTTTATTGCAACTGCTCACCTCTGCCGTCGTCGGGTGAGAGTAGCCACGGCCAGTGTGTGTGCAACTGTGCGTTCTTTATTCTTTTTTTTTGAGACAGAGTTCCACTCTTGTTGCCCACGCTGGAGTGCAAGGGCACAATCTCAGCTCACTGCAACCTCCCAGTCCAGGGTTCAAGCGATTCTCCTCCTGCCTCAGCCTCCCAAGTAGCTGGGATTACAGGCATACACCACCATGGCCGGCTAACTTTGTATTTTTAGTAGAGACGGGGATTTCACCATGTTGGCCAGGCTGGTTTTGAACTCCTGACCTCAGGTGATCCGCCCACCTCAGCCCCCCAAAGCGCTGGGATTATAGGCATGAGCCTCCGTGCCCAGCCAACTATGCATTCTGATAAAGCTTCATCTACAGAAATAGCAGGCAGGACCCTCACAGGGTGCCCAGGGCAGGTTCACTGTGTCACCTCTTCTCAGATGTCAGGGGGCGAGAGGCTGGTCCTCTGCCTCCTCCTTCCTCTCAGGAGAGTGCTGCCAGAGAGAGACGAGGCCCCCCCTGGATTTGATGCAGTTTATTGTGGTGGTGGTGGATGGTGGTGGTGGTGTTTTAGAGACAGGGTCTCTGTTGCCCAGGCTGGAGTGCAGTGGTGAAATCCCAGCTCACTGCAGCCTCCGGCTCCTGGGCTTAAACAGTCCTCCCACCTCAGCTACAGGCACACCACCATGCCCGGCTTGATGGGTATCTTGTGACCATTAAACTTCTGGTCATTTCTTTAGATTCCCAGAGGCTGGATAGAGGTGAGTGGCCAGCCCCTGGGTCCACAGATGAGCACGGGCTAAGCTGAGGCGGTGGACTCTCCCAGGCTGGCCTCCGAGTTGTCCTTTCAGTCTGTCCACAGGCCCTGCCCAAGTGTGTGGCCTGCCTGGTGCTGCCTGGTCTGTCTCTAAGCACCTGTGCTGGCTCTCCCCGGATGACTGGATCGCAGTCAGTTCTCCTGCTGGAGTCCTGGTCCCCCTGTATCCCCCCGGATCAGCCCAGAGCAGCAGGTCTGCTTGCACCAGTTCCAGGCTTTGCTGGGGGTTTCCAGCCCTGTTGAACAAGCCCCAGGCAGGGCCCTCTGCAGCCTCCACGGGGGACCTGTGTGCAGAGCCGAGCCGCCCCCGTGTGTAAATGCTTACACCTGGCCTCCTTCCTGCCACCTGTGTCCTGTTTGTCCTCAGGCCTATGGCCGCCAGCCCCGTGAGAGCAGGATGAGGTATGTTCAAGCCGCAGTGGCTCTCAGTGTGCCGGGAGCTGGTAGCATTGGTTCTGCGTTCTGGAACAGCGAGGACAGTGTGCCCCGAACGGCCAGGGAGCACTGCAGCCGTGTGTTGGCCCTCTGTGGACAGTGGGGAATGCACACCTGTTTCAGGGCACAGCCCGAGGTCTCCTGAGCTTGCTGTGTAGCCCGGTCCTTCTCTCCGTGGCCCCTGGTGGCTGTCTTCCTCCTCCCAGGAATCCGAGGAGGAAGACGTGGGTGGAAAGAGACCTAAGTGTCAGTCACTCTTCAGACAGAGGTGATGGCAGAATGAGCAAAACTGACGGACCCCAGATCTTTGCAAAGGAGCCAAAGTCGTTTTCTAGTTATCTTTTATGGATTTTTAAAAATGAGCCTAGACACCAGGTCATAAAATTATAGAGACAGAGTCTTACTGTGTTGCCCAGGGTGGTCTTGAACCCCTGGACTCAAGCTATCCTCCCGCCTCAACCTCCCAAAGTGTTGGGATTATGGGTGTGGCCACTGCTCCAGCCACAGTTCATATTTTTAAAGGATTTTTGAGAGTCTCATCTGACTGATGTTACTTATGGTATATTTATGGGAAACATTCCTGTCTTTTCAAGAAAGATGAGACCAGATGCAGTGGCGTGCACCCATGGTCCCAGCTACTTAGGAGGATAGCTTGAGCCTGGGAGTTCAAGGCCGCAGCTGCAATGAGCCATGATCACGCCATTGCACTGAGCAACTGGGCAGGACCCTGTCTCTGAAGAAATAAAAAAAAATTGCCTGTCACATTAGGGTTGCAGAGAGCAGTCTGAAAAAAAAAAAAGAAATTAAAAAAATGAAGATGAATGTTATCTAGGGCGTGTTCAGTGTGAGAGAGGATACTGACCAGGGGACAGAGGTGATAGACTCTCTGCCTATGCAGCGGTGTGCTGGGCAGAGAAGCTTGGGCAGGCCTGGCACTGAGCCCCAGACACTTCATGCTCCTCAGACCTGGAGATGCCAAGCACAGCTGCCTGTGTCCCAGCTGCATTGTGAGACAGTGAGGATGCCCTCACACGTGCATGCACATGTGGCTTGGGAGGAGCGGGAGCAGCCTGGCTGGAAACCTGCCAGCTGCGTTTGTGGGTGCAGCCTCTCGACTCCATTCCTGCAGCTCCTCCCCGTTTAGGACGGCAGCTGGAGGCGCCCAGAGAGTGAGATGGAGAAGACGTGGGGCGGGGGGGCAGAGGCTGCAGGCCTGGAGGGGCGTGGGACCCTGGGGACCCTGGAGGACTCTTCCCAGGGCAGCCTCAGGCTGTGAGGACGTGGATGCGAAGGCAGCAGTGCCCCTGATGGGTGTGGTGGGGCCGGCTGGGAGCCAACTCAGGCCCGCTCCAGCCCACTGCCCAGGCAGCTGTGCACACTCGCTGGCCCAACCCCCATCATGGCTGCATGGTGAGAGAGAGTCATCTGCCAGCTCCCACATCAGCTGTGGGATTGTCCTCCTGGGCCTCGTTGGGGACAACTGTAAAATCCTCTGGGATGTCCTCGCTTCTTTTCCTAACTTTCGGGAGCTACTCGGGCTCCCAGGCACCCTGGAAGGCTAGGCAGGAGCAGGCAACCCACAGAGTGGGTGGATGCCCCCATGTGCAGGCCTTGATGAGGTTTGAGCATCAGGCTGGATGTGGCAAAGCCCTTTTAGTACAAAGGATCACAGAATGGTTGGCCCTGGGGTCGCTGGGAGACCTGCCCATCTCCTGCCTTGGCCTAAGGGTGGCTGGGGTCTCCTCCCAGCTGCCAAGTCTTGATTGCCCCTTCATGTCTCCGGAAAGATACACAGTGATGGAAGTTGGAGTTCACAGGTTTTGGGGTTGGTCTTGCAGGGAGAATTCTCCAGCACAAGCTTATAATAAGGAAGGTTTGGGGAGGCTGGGGTGTGGTTGCTGTTTGGGGAGAGAAGGCCATCTGTAGGCTAAGGATTGGTCCATCCTGGCTGGCGGCTGGCCACGCAGACTGCATGCATATTGCAAGGAAGAGCATGGGGTGCGCATATTCTCCTATGATCAAGAGGGCCCCTTCTCCTGCCTTGCAGAAGGAAGATGGGTGTCCCTCCAAGGGGCAGCATGCAGACCCTGCCGCTGGGCTGAGCTGCGGCGGGCAGTGGCCACATGGGCAGAACCAGCAGCTGTGGTGGGCAGAGGACTCTCCTGAGTGCCTGTGTCCCCCAGGGGGCGGGAGATGCACTTGTTTTTCTGGAGAATTGCATGGCCCTTTTCATTTTTGGAATGGGGAGGGCCAGGAGCAGGGTTTGCCTTTTTTTTTTTTTTTTTTTTTTTTTGAGACAGCCTCACTCTGTCACCCAGGCTGGAGGGCAATGGCACAATCTTGGCTCACTGCAACCTCTGCCTCCCAGGTTCAAGCAATTCTCTCTGCCTCAGCCTCCTAAGTAACTGGGATTACAGACACCTGCCACCACGCCCAGGTAATTTTTGTATTTTTAGTAGAGACAGGGTTTCTCCATGTTGGCCAGGCTGGTCTTGAACTCCTGACCTCAGGTGATCTGCCAGCCTCGGCCTCCCAAAGTGCTGGGATTACAGACATGAGCCACCACACCCGGCCTAATTTTTAAGTTTTTTGTAGAGATGGTGTCTTGCCAGGTTGCCCAGACTCGTATGGAACTCCTGGGCTCAAGCAATCCTCCCATCCCAACCTCCCAAAGTGCTGGAATTACAGTCGTGAGCCACCGGGCCTGACCACATTCTTCTTTTTTTTTTCAATAGAGATGGGGTTTCACCATGTTGGCCAGGACGGTCTCGATCTCTTGACCTTGTGATCCGCCTGCCTCGGCCTCCCAAAGTGTTGGGATTACAGGCGTGAGCTACCACAACTGGCCCACGTTCTTATTAAAGAACTACCCTCACGCCTGTAATCCCAGCACTTTGGGAGGCTGTGGCGGGCGGATCACGAGTTTAAGAGATGGAGACCGTCCTGGCCAACATGGTGAAACCCCACCTCTACTAAAACTACAAAAAAATTAGCTGGGTGTGGTGGCGTGTGCCTGTAGTCCCAGCTACTCGGGAGGCTGAGGCAGGAGAATTGCTTGAATCCGGGAGGTGGAGGTTGCAGTGAGCCGAGGTCACGCCACTGCACTCCAGCCTGGTGCCTGGTGACAGAGTGAGACTGCCTCAAAAAAAACCAAAAAAAACCCTACCAAACTGTTTTCCACAGCATTCACACCAGCAACGCAGGAGGGTTCCAACTTCATCACATCCTTGCTAACATTTGTTATTTTCCTTAAAAAAAAAAAAAAAAAAAAAGCCAGCAGGTCACAGTGGCTCACGACTGTAATCCCAGCATTTTGGGAGGCCGAGGGGCTGGATTGCTTGAGCTCAGGAGACCAGCCTGGGCAAAATATTGAGAACCCCCTCTTCACCCCATCTCTACAAAACAAAAACAAAAGCCAGGTGTGGGGTGGTGCACATCTCTCGTCCCAGCTACTTGGGGTGTTGAGGCAGGAGGATCGCTTGAGCGCAGGAGGTCGAGGCTGCAGTGAGCTGTGATCGTGCCACAGCACTCCAGGCTGGTCGACAGAGTGAGACCCTGTCTCAAAACAAAAAACAAAACAGCACATTTCAAACATACACAAAAGCAGAAAGGATTCCCCTCAATCCTCCCGCCTGCACCCGCCCCACCCCCCATCCCCGGGGCATTCAAAACTGTTTCTTTTTACATCTCTGCAAGATAAGGGGGCCTCTTAAGGCTCCCCAGGCCCCGCAGCCAAAGTAAGGCGATCGGATCATGGGGGTCCGGAGTCGGACACTGAGGTGGCGTGCCCACTCTGGGGTCCTGGGACCCGAGACTAAAGGAGCTGTTCCTTTTCCCCATGAAGGGCTGACGGGGCAAAATCCCAGCGCTGGGAACATCTGAGCAGCTCCGAGTGGTGTGGGCGGGTTTCTCTGTGGCTTTCTTTGAAAGGAGGCCTGGTTCTCGGCGTTTCGGGACCGGCCCTCCATTTGCTCAGTAGCCTGCTCTTTCGTCCAGCGAAACTGGGCAGTGGCCGGTGGCGGCGCAGGATCAGCCCTCGATTGGCCAGGTGGGCGTTGTCCCGCCCTCCTCCGTGGCCGGGTGGGCGTGGTCTCAAAGCCACTTAGATGTGGTCCCGCCTTCCTCCCGGCCTCGTGGGCGGGGCCGCCCCTCCCACACTAGCTGGGAGAGCCCACGGGGCTGGGGCGGAGCGTAGGTGGTCAGCCCGAGAGAGGCCGTCTGCAGATGGGGTGGGCGGGGGACAGTGCTCGGCTGGTCGCCGGGGGCAGCCAGTCCCTCTGCTCTGGCTTCAGTTCCTCACACTCACAAGGGAATCCCAGCTCTCTCCTCTGGGGGTCGCTGGAGGGCCTCGCTAGGTGGGCACTGAAGCCCCTTTTCCCAGGCACTGCGTGGGGGCCGCGGTGTGTTGGACTTTGAGTCTTTGGCCTCCAGCGCTTCCCAGCTCCCATGGCGCTTGGCCACTGGGGCCCGGTTGGCCGCAGAGCCGCAGGCAGGCGGGACAGGAGGGCACTGGGTGCCTCCTGGCACCAGCTGGGCCCAGCCTGCAGAGTGGAGTGGGCCAGCCCCTCCTGCCTGGGAAAGGAAGGGGGCTTCCGGGCCCCTGCCTGCTGTGGCCTCCTCCCCTCTGCTGCCTCCCCACTAGGCCCTGGGGGACACTGCCTACAAACTTATGAACAGATGGACCTCGAGATTAGAGATTCCAAAGCCAAATTATTACACAATTCAAGTATTACGCAAGGATTTATACGTCGGGACTCCAAGGTCTACCAAGTCATTTGCTGTTTCAGCAGAATAGCCCTTTCAATTTGGGATATTTATTTCTAACACTTACTAGTGTTTTTAAAATACAGAGAGTAAATAAAATGGCCCATTATCTGACCACGCAAATACTACTACTAGTCATAATAGATAAATAAACCGTAACAGATAAATAATAGTAAGCAGAGCAATAACGTGTGTTGTAGGAAATTCCGCCCATGAGGAAAGCAGCAAGGTGGAAAGTTCTGGCCGCTTCAGGTCTGCATGGTCCCTCTCCGCCACAGTTCCCTGTCAGCCTTCTGCCAGAATAAGGACACCGTCCTTAGGGAAGCCGTGGGTTGCCCTGCAGGCCTTGGACCCTTCCCCAGGGTGGCGGCAGCAGGTGGCACGAGTCACTCCTGCAGCTGTGGACAGGGGCACCCCCATTGCACTGAGCCCCGCAGCAGGTTCCGTTCGCCTGCTTGGGGCTCTGGCCTTCGGCCTTTTCCTGTGAGCTGTACGTTGGCCACCATGACCTGTCTGTCATCTTTCTCTGACTGGTTTGTGTGTGTTCTTGGTAAACTAGCCCTTGATTTTACACATTTCCAAGGTACTAATGACTCTTCAGGGGAAATACAACTTGAGCAAACTGGTTCCTTCTTCCTGTGTTTCACTCCCACATCTGGGGTCCCTGACTGGGGGACACTGGTAGGGACGTCCCTTGGCCTGCCTGAGGCTTTCTCCTGTCTCTTCTGAGGCCAGAAGGGTGAAGCATTGCCCTCGCCCTTCTAGGGAAGGCTCAGGCCAGGCTGGCCTCCAGGAAAGGGGCTCAGATATCTGGACCTTGGTCATTGCCAGGTTAGGGTTTCTGTTGATGATTATCCAAAGGTAAAATTGATCTCCAGAGAAATGACCTCTGCTTTGCTGCTGAGCTCAGAGAAAGAGAGCCCAGACCCTTCCCACAGCCAGCGGGCTGGAGCCTGCTCAGAGGTGCTCTGAAGGTCAGTTGGCCAATGGAAGCCGGGGACAGTTCGGGGCAGGTACAGATTCCAGCCCGGTGCATGACCACACGTCCACTCTGCCTTTGTAAATAGGCTACATGGCCTGAACCTGGTGTCCACACGGCCTCTCCCGAGGGCGGAGCCTCTGCTTCCCTGCTCTCTTCTGCTATGTCCTCTGGTGCCCCAAGGCCGGCCTCCAGGGGTGCCCCCTCTGTGGCCCCGGGGCTGCCTCCTCGACTGGGTGTGCCTTCCTAACGCAGAGCATCCAGCGGAGAGTGGGATCTCCTGTGCCACTGGGAGTCCAGGGCCCATCCCAGAAAGACCTCTGAGTGATCACAGGGACCCTAGAGAGTTTCCTTGTGTCCCGTCCCATTTCAGGGTCTGCGATCTGAACCCTGGGCTTCTGCCTCAGGCCTCCTCTGCTCTGCTCTCTGCCTGCTGGGTCCCCTCACCAGGCTTCTGTCTGACTGGTTTCCAGGCTACCTGTCCAGAGGGTCACTCACCAGAGGATTTGAAATGGGTTTCAAGTGGGGTCATTTGCCATAATTTCACTGTGCCCCACGAGGTACACTGTAGTGGGCAGCAGGGCTGGCCTTTCTCACCTAGGACAGATGCCACATGTCGCCGTCCCCAAGTGGGTGGGTCTGTCCTGGTGTGCCTGGCCTAGGGACTGCCAGCGTCCTTACTTGGAAACTCAATGAAAGGGCCACATGAATCTGGGGCATCCAGAGCATGGGTGACCAGCACGGACTCCCTACGCCGGGATGAGGGGCTGCACCATACAGCGTCTCCTAGGGCCAGCCCTCACTACCCCCAACTCCGGGCCATGGGGCCTCCCTGCACCTGGGTTTCCTCTAAGCCGGCTGGGAGACAACAGCCTGGGTCCACGTTGCTTCTGTATTCTGTGTGATTTTAGAGAATCCCTGGGCTGCATGGTGGCGGGCGGCTCTGTAGTCCCAGCTACTCGAAAGGCTGAGACAGAATCGCTTGAACCCAGGAGGCGTAAGTTGCATGCCAGCCTCATGACAGAGCAAGACTCCTTCTCAAAAAAAAAAAAAAAGAGAGAGAGAGAGAGAGAATCCCTGGGCTGCTTGGGGAAGCACCCAGGGCTAGGGAGTGCGACCCTGCAGGCTCCACACAGGACTGCCAGAGGCACACACCTGCTCTGTCCACATGAGGGCGCTGGAGGGGGCGGGAAGGCTGGCTCCCTGGCACTGACACGTTAGGCAGCTGAAGCGTGGCCAGCTTCTCTGAACCTTGCGCCTCTGGGAACACAAGGGGATGATGTAGCACCCCAAGCGGAGGGGCGTGTGGGTGCAGGAGGAAGGGCACAGAGCACTGGCGCCCGTCCCCTTCCGCCTGCAGATGCTGGAGGCCCCGCCCCTGCTGCTGGCAGCTGCATTGCTGGGCCTGGTGTTGCTGGCGGTGCAGCTGCTGCTCCTGAGGCACTGGGGCTGGGGCCTGTACCTTATCGGCTGGAACGAGTTCGTCCTGCAGCCTATCCGCAACCTGCTCATGGGTGACACCAAGGAACAGCGCATCCTGCACTACGTGCTGCAGCATGCCGAGCGCGGGAACGCACAGAGCGTGCTGGAGGCCATTGACACCTACTGCGAGCAGAAGGAGTGGGCCATGAACGTGGGCAACAAGAAAGGTGGGGTTCTGGCCGGCAGGTGCTGAGCCCTGGGACAGGGACTCGGGGCCAGGCACCGAAGCCCTTACGGGAGAAGGTTATCACCCCATTTCCAGGTGGCTGGGAACCCTGGGATATGCCCAGATAGGGCTGCGGGGGGAGGGCTCCTTTTATGTCCCAGGGCACCAGGGTCCCTGATGACTCCTCTAGACCCTGCTGCCTGCTACCCTGGGACATCAGGCCCCTACACTCGTAGGATCTGACAGTGGTGTGGTTCCCCTAGAACTCTGCTGTGGCCACCATGGGACCTGCCTGGGAACCAGTACGGCAGGTTCTCCTGGGCCGCCCCCTCCCCGCCACCTTGTACCCCAGGCTGTGCTGCCTGACTCAGGGAGTGACTCAGGGAGCCAGCACCACCCCAGGGCCCCCCGGGGGTTGCGGCTCCAGAGAAGGCACCTCTGGGTTAGCACACCCTAGGGCCAGCCAGGAAGGGTGGAAAAGACAGGGACCAGTGTGGGCATAGAGGCTAAGGGACCATGGAAGCTCCAAGGGTACTCACAGTAGGGGCTAGGTCCTTGGGGCTGGGGACACCAGGGAGGTAAAAGACCCCTCCAGCAGGTAGGGAGGGTGGGCAGGGGAGGGCCAGAGGCCAGGCATTTGGGAGGGGCTGTTGCTCTTTGGGAGAGGTTGGGGGACCGTGACTGAGGGTCCAAGTTCCCCTCCCTCCGCCTGTGCTCACCTCTCCCCGTCCCCCACCCCGCACAGGCAAGATCGTGGACGCTGTGATTCAGGAGTACCAGCCCTCCGTGCTGCTGGAGCTGGGGGCCTACTGCGGCTACTCAGCCGTGCGCATGGCCCGCTTGCTGTCACCAAGCGCAAGGATGCTCACCATTGAGCTCAACCCCGACTATGCTGCCATCACCCAGCGGATGGTGGAATTCGCAGGTGTGCAGGACAAGGTGCGCATGCCTGGCCCGTTGTCAGACCTGGAAGAACGGCCTGGGCTGTGGGCAGGGAGGGCCTGGTTCGCACCACGTTCACCGAAAACCCACTGTCACCAGGCCCCTCGGTGCTTCCCGGCCTGGGGCTGAGGAAGGACCCCCCCAGGCAGCGTGGTGAGGGTGGTCTCACAGCTCTGGGGAAATTACCAAGGTGGCACCAGGAGGGGAAGGGACAGAGTGGGGCCTTGTCTCCCCAGAACCCTAAGGAAAACTGATGAACGCCTATATGGGTGTGTAGGGATGGGCTCCTGTCGGTGTGGGGGTGGGCACTGACAGGCACCGTTCCAGGTCACCGTTGTGGTTGGGGCATCCCAGGACATCATCCCCCAGCTGAAGAAGAAGTATGATGTGGACACGCTGGACATGGTCTTCCTCGACCACTGGAAGGACCGGTACCTGCCGGACACACTCCTCCTGGAGGTGAGCGCCAACCAGGACGACCTCTGTGCCAGCTGCTGCCCAGGGCCCATTCGGTCAGCCTCAGCCTCTCCAGAGTCAGGCACCCCAGCCGAAGCCTGTGGGGACAGAGCTCGCTCTGGAGGCACCACCTGAGGTCCGGGAGTGTGGGGGGCTGAGGAGGCCCTGTGGTGGGTGGAACTAGGTGGGGAGCCGGGCCAGGGGCCTGGCTGCGTGGCCTGTTGAGAGCTGGGGAGCCAGCTTGCCTGTGCAGGGAGACACTGGGTGGCGGAAGTGGGGTGCACACCCCAGACCAGACACCAGGGCAGAAAGGGCACAGGACCAAGGAGACAGGGTGGGAAGGGGCCGCTTGGGGCTCGGCCTGCTCTCCCCCAGGGTGAGCTGGTGCTGGTGCAAAGAAAGCACATCTCCTGCAGATCTTCCTCCTGAGGCCCCATCTTGTGCACGCCCCCAACCCAGCCCCACAGGCGAGGACCCTGAGCGCCCCCGAGTGAGGCTAGGCAGTGGGTGGGGCTGTCCATCCTCCCTGGGGGGCGTGGGGCACTGGTGTCGCTTCACAAACTGATGCTTAAGGAGCCTCGCATCAACGACACACTGCCCCATGCCTCCCTGATGGTCAGCGACACTACGTGGTTCTGTGATCCTCCACTGGGCTTGGGACACCCACCCCCATGGCCTCCCCATCTGGTGCTCACGCTCACCTGCAGCTCTCCCAGAAATGACACTGCTGTTAGCAGCAGGACCAGCAGCACGAGGGGCACAGCCCCTGGCTGGGTAGAGCTGCTGGGCCCTGGACACGGACTGGAGGGAACCAGCACTAGCAGAAGCCTGAGTGTGAAAGGGCACAGAATGTTCCAGGAACAACGGGAGTCAGGGCACACAGGACTTTCAGCAGGTGAGGGTGAGGTTAGACCTGTCTTCTGGAGCCGGTCTTGGGGGCTCATGCCTGTAATCCCTGCATTTTGGGAGGCTACGGCAGGAGGATCGCTTGAGGCCAAGAGTTTGAGACCAGCCTGGGCAACATGGCAAAAAAAATATTCTACCAAAAATATTTTTTTTTAAATTAGCTGGGTGTGGTGGTGTGCACCCATAGTTTGAGCTACTCAGGAGGCTGAGGATGAAAGATTGCTTGAGCCCAGGAGTTGAAAGTTACAGCGACTGCCACAGGTTATGGTGACCATCATTGAGTGACAGCGAGATTCCAGCTCTTAAAACAGGCTGGGCGCAGTGGCTCACGCCTGTAATCCCAGCACTTTGGGAGGCTGAGGTGGGCAGATCATGAGGTCAGGAGTTCGAGACCAGCCTGGCTAACAGGGAAATCCTGTCTCTACTAAAGATACAATAAATTAGCCAGGCATGGTGGCACGCACCTATAATCCCAGCTACTCAGGAGGCTGAGGCAAAAGAATCGCTTGAACCCCGGAGGCGGAGGTTGCAGTGAGTTGAGATTGCGCCATTGCACTCCAGCCTGGGCAACAGGGCGAGACTCCGTCTCAAAAACAAAACAACCCAAAAACCTTGTTTTCTGGAAAGATCCATCAGCCTTGTGGAGTGTGGAAAGAGAGGGATGCGGGGAGGGCATTTCAGATGCTCTGGAACTCACGAGGAGGCACTGGACCCCGGCCATGGAGAGGGAGGGCCTGTGTTGGCCAGGGGGGCGGGCAGTGGGAGGGAGGCCTGCAGGCCATGACAGGGCAGCTGTGGCAATTGGGTATTGATGGAAGAGAGCCAGCGCTCAGCCAGACAGGCTTCGCTTCGGCAGGAAAGACACCCGCAGCTGGGCCTGAGTCCCTGGGGCTGGGTTTCAGCAGCCGTGGTATGCGTGATAATCACCAGAGCCTGCCTTTACAGAAAGGTAGCAAATACTGCAGTTTAATAACTAGGAAGCTAGTAGTTTTCTCAGTGCTGCTTGTGCAGAGCTGGTAATTATCCCAAAGGAAGCAAAGTCATGAATTGGGAATGGCTGTCGTTTTTTGTTTTTTGTTTTTTAAGAGACGGGTTTCACCATATTGGACAGGCTGATCTTGAACTCCTGACCTCAAGTGATCCACCCGCCTCAGCCTCCCAAAGTGCTGATTACAGGCGTGAGCCACCGCGCCCGGCCGGCTGTCCTTGTTAAACACACATCTGCACACTCACGGCCGGGGCCCCGTGCCCCCTGCAGAGGGTTGGGTGACAGGCTGCCCTACTCAGTGGGCTCTGTGAGCATCGGAGGCACGGGGGGTGAGGGGCTCAGGAGCAGGTGGCAATTCAAAATCGATGGCTGCTTTGAGGTGGCCTCTCTACAGGGCTGCCATAGTCACCAAGTCCAGCCCACACCCAAAGGAACAGGAATGAGCTCCCCCTTTACAAGAAAGAAAAAAAAAAAAAGGTTCTTGTTCTGTGCCCAGGCTGGAGTGCAATGATGCCATCATAGCTCACTGCAGCCTCAAACTCCTGAGCTCAAGCCTCCTGAGTAGCTGGGATTACAGGCACGCACCACTACGCAAGGCTAATTTAAACATTTTTTGTAGAAATGGGGTCTCCCTATGTTGCCCAGACTGGTCTCAAACTCCTGGCCTCAAGCGATCCTCTTGCCTCAGCCTCCCAAAGTGCTGGGAATACAAGTGTGCCCAGACTGAAGTTCCAACTTTTTTTTTCAAGACAAAGAGTCTCACTCTGTCACCCAGGCTGCAGTGCTATGGCATGATCTTGGCTCACAGCAACCTCTGTGATGCTCCACCTCTTTTTCTGAGACAGAGTTTTGGCATGATCTCAGCTCACTGAATCCTCCGCCTCCCTGGTTCAAGTGGATTCTCCTGCCTCAGCCTTCCAGGTAGCTGGGATCACAAGCGTGCGCCACCATGCCCAGCTAATTTTGTATTTTTAGTAGAGACGGGGTTTCACCATGTTGCCCAGACTGGTCTCGAACTCCTGCCCTCAGGTGATCCACCTGCCTTGGCCTCCCAAAAGTGCTGGGATTACAGGCATATGCCCGGCCGAGGCTCCAACTCTTGAAGGGAGGAGATTCTCAGAAGGGTGGGCACAGTTGAAAACCACCTCAGCGTAGTGTCACCTGCTCCTCTGACACTGTCACTTCTCCACAGCATCAGATTCTCAGTCTTGCTCCGACACGGATGTGCGTTTAGCCAGTTCTCCAGGCAGTCTGAGTAGCCAGCTGATAGGAGGTTTGCAGGATCTGGGGACAGGCAGGATGGGTGCTGCCTTTTCCCCTCTTGACCAGTTTCCTAAAGGATTGGGCCCCTGGCAGCCTCTGAAGGTGACCCACTCTCCATGCTGCCCTCCCCTCCTTTTCTGTTTAACCCGTGCAGCTGGAGAGTCTGGTGTCTTTCAGCCCACTGCCGTCATCTGTCTCCCTGATGACCAGATTGGGCTCCTGAGTCCCCTGGCGCAACCTTAAGAGTCTGGGAGCCCAGGACCCTCACTCATCTTGTGCATTCCCTGGTCCAGACCGGAAGGCAGCCGCCCTGCTCAGAGCCTGGGCCACTGTCATCCTCCTGGGTGGTGCTTGGTTCTAGGTTTTTTTTTTTCCAAATGAAAACACTGTGATTCGTGGTGGTACATTCTGTTCAACTCTGGACCTTGGGGCTCTCCCCTGACCTCACTGATCTTGGAGCCCTATGGTGTCCATGCTGTCACCTGAGAGCCTCTGCTGTCTCCACAGCACGAAGGCTGGAAACGACCACCACCCACCACCAGCATGGCTGCAAGCCCTGTGGGACTCTCTAGGCGCATCCCAGAGGGATGTGGGGTCAGATGCCAGTTTCAAGGCACCTGCCTGCGAACTGACTTTGTTATACTTTTTATTTTTTTGTTTTTGAGATAGAGTCTCGCTCTGTCACCCAGGCTGGAGGGCAGTGGCGCGATCTCAGCTCACTGCAACCTCTGCCTCCCGCATTCAAGCAATTCTCCTGCCTCCGTCTCCCGAGTAGCTGGGACTACAGGTGCGAGCCACCACACCCAGCTAGTTTTTTGAAATTTTAGTAGAGACAAGGTTTCACCATGTTGGCCAGGATGGTCTCGCTCTCCTGACCTGTGATCCGCCTGTCTCGGCCTCCTAAAGTGCTGGGATGACAGGCGTGAGCCACCGCGCCTGGCCAATTTTATTATACTTCATATGTTTGAGATTGCTTGTTAACTTTTGTTTGATGACTGAGTCAAATCTCTCAGACAAGGTAACTGGGGTGTCCCGTGCCCTGGTCAGTCCCTCCTCCCCACAGACAGACACTTCCTCTCAAGGCTTCTCTATTGTTTATGTGATGTAAGCAAATCCTCTTTGCAGCCGTGATGGGCAAGCATCCTCTGAGGTTTCTCCCAATGGTGGACCTCAGGGGCCACGCCCTGTGGCGCATGTCCAGTAACAACCCCTTCCTTCTGCACAGAACCCAGGCAGAGGAACGCTGCATCCTCCCAGGTACCAGGCACCAGTGGAGATTTGCGTTCTGCAAATGCAGGAGCTTGGGGATGTCCATAACTGACCCCAAAGGGCAGGCTTATTGGTTAGAGGTCCACCCCACCCCAGCCCTGCAGGGTCACCCTGGTCAGGCCAATGTTGTCTCCAGGGACCATACCAGCAACCCCTCTCCCTGGGTCCTCTCCCTCGTAGGTGCCTGAATTTCTGGCACTGGGTGTTGAGGGCCCCACTGTTTTCACTCACTCATCCAGCTAGCATTTATTGAGCACCTACTGTGTGCCACATGATGTTCTAGGGATGGATACTCCTGAGATGGATACACGAGTGGATGAGAGAAAGGTCCCTGTCCTCACGGGGCCCATGTTCTACAGGTGGCACTTGAGTCTCGTACAGTCCTTTCCTGCAGGGGTCATGCTGGGCAGAAAGCGTCGTGCCTTTGGGACAGGTTCTCTGTGCACCTCTGACCCTCACCTCCCCCACCCTCTGGTCTGTCCCCTGCAGGAATGTGGGCTGCTGCGGAAGGGGACAGTGCTGCTGGCTGACAATGTGATCTGCCCAGGCGCGCCAGACTTCCTGGCACACGTGCGTGGGAGCAGCCGCTTTGAATGCACAAACTACCCATCGTTCCTGGAATACAGGAAGGTGGCGGATGCCCTGGAGAAGGCCATCTACAAGGGCCCAGGCAGTGAAGCACAGCCCTGACTGCTGCCCACCCCCTACTCGGGCTCCCTCACCCAGCCTGGTTCTGAAGGTGCCACAGATGCAATCCTGCTGACCTTCTGCGGCTCTGGGCTGTGTCCTAAATGCAAAGCACACCTCAGCTGAGGCCTGTGCCCTGCCATTCTGACCTCTCTGTACTGCAACACTGGACTGTTCTCCTTTTATTGAGACAGAGTCTTGCTCTGTTGCCAGGCTGAAGTGTAGTGGCACGATCTCGGCTCACTGCAACCTCTGCCTCCTGGGTTCAAGCCGTTATCCTGCCTCAGCGTCCCGAGTAGCTGGGACTACAGGCGCATGCACCACCACGCCCAACTAATTTTTGTATTTTTAGAAGAGACGGGGTTTCACCACGTTGGCCAGGATGGTCTCAATCTCCTGACATCGTGATCCGCCCGCCTCAGCCTCACAGCCTCACAACGTGCTGAGGCGTGAGCCACCGCGCCTGGCTATTCTCCTTTTTCTAAGACTCCGTCATAACCTCTTTGCTAACACCGGCTAGCTGTATTACCTTATATACTAACATCATACTTTAAAAATACGAAATAGAAATTAAAGATCTAAGTATTTAGATATAAGTCAACTTAGTACCATCCTTCTCAACTGCCATTCCCCTGCTGCCCTTGACTTGGGCACCAAACATTCAAAGCTCCCCTTGATGGATGCTAGAGCTAAGGGCGCGGCCCCTGGCTGGCTGGGCTCTGGGTGGCATGCCTGGCCCACAGGCCTCCCAGCCATAGCAGTGCAGATGCCACCCCTTCTGCAGCCAAGCCAGGGGCACCTGTTAGCCCCACAGGGATGACTGGTGGCCTGGGAAACAGAGAGAGGAGTCAGCCAGCGTTCACGCCTGTCTGACCAAGCAGGTGCTGGGGACAAGTGGACCCCACAGCAGCGTCAGCCCCTCTGGGCCCCACGTGACACTGAGTGGAAGCGTGTCCTTCCCTACTCCCACGGGGCCTTGCTTACAGAAGCAATGGCACAGACCAGCCCCTGCATCCCTGCAGTTGCCTTCCCGGCCCATGAACGAGGATGCAGTGCTGGATTGTGTCCACCTACACCCAGAGCCGCCCCCAGCTCCTCCAAGGGGTAAGACTGCTGGCCACCTCAGAGGCTCCAAAAGCCCAGTTCCCAGACTCAGGATGACTCAACCCTGTGCTAGCTGAGTCCACCTGTGCCCAGACCAGCCCCTAGCCAAGACCACTCCTGGGCTCAAGGCCTGGCTACCCTCAGCCAGCCCATTCCTACAGATAGAGAGACCAGTGAGCCCACGTGGACAAGCTTGGGGGCCACCCAGGGGCCAGGAACAAGGCCTCTGCAGGACACAACAGAGGGACACCTGGGACCAGGGATACCTGGGACCACCTCCTTCCAGGGCCCTGCCCCAGATGCGAGGCGGCTCCTGACACAAGGGAGGCGCCAGCTACTTGTGCCAGACCCGAGTGGCAGAAAACAAGAAGTTCCTTTGCTGCTTTAATTTTTAAATTTTCTTACAAAAATTTAGATGTTTACCAACAGTCTTATTTTGGCTTCATTTTTAATGCTTTTTCTCAGTGTTTTTCTTCTGTTTCTGAGTCACAGACAGCAGGCACTGAAAGCAGTCCCCGTGCCGCTGCCGAAGGTCAGTCCCGGAGGTGCCGCCCGGGCTCCAGGCAGATGCGGCGGCCCCGGCCCCAGCGGGCATCAGCTGGGGAAGGGCTCCACAGCACAGGGGCCTCACGTGCCATCCGGACTCTGAGGAGGTGGGGCACCTGTAGCCTGACCCCCATCTTGCTGCTTCCAAAGCTTCCTTGCCCTGGACTGAGCCTCATGAGCCAACCCCCACACTGTGGTCTGCCTGCCTGCAGGGTGCCGAGGAAGCCCCTCCACCTTATGGAGTCCAAGTTCTTTCCCAGCCCCCTCCCTGCCTAGCCACCTGCCCCTGGTGCCAGACCTGGCCCACTCCTCTGGGGCACTGTGTTCCCAGGGGCACCCTCCTGTCCCACCAGCCCCAAAGCCCAGCCAAGCACCCTTCCTTGCCATCTCCCTGGGCCCTGCGCCAGCGGCCCAGTCAGCCTCCTCGGGCCTTCTGTCACTCGCTCACACACAGCACCATGTCAGTAAACAGCTAACTCAGGCCTAGGGAGTTAGGTGGGGCGGGGGCGGGGGGAGGGCAGGAGGGTGTCCACAAAGTCAGTCTTGGCTGGGGTGAGGTGCTGCCAACCCCTGCCGCCAGAGGGCTCCAAGCTCCACAGCATGATCTGCTTCTTCCATGATCCAAGCCCTAAGAACAAGAGGCTGGGCCAGGGCCCTGCAAAGGGAGAGGGGATGGTAGATGCTGCAGCCACGGAGTGGCTCGGGACCACGTGCAACCTCAGGGCAGGGCAGCCAACTCCACACGCTACATGGATGGAGATGCAGACAGAAGCAGCTGCCCTGGGTGGTGTGGGCTGATCCCAAGGGTCTTGGCACCAGGACTGATCCTGACTTGCTGGTCCTTGAAGAGCACTGGAGGGTATGGTGCCTATCCCTACTCTGGTCCCATCTCCTCAGGCCCCTGATGCCACAGTACCTGGGACAGGGTTGTGGGCCCAGGGAGCACCCTCCCTCTCTGACCTCCACCGGGTCTTCCCTGGGAATGGGCCACTGGGCTGCTGCACTGGAGGCCAAAGTCCTGCGGGGAACGTGCGGGAAGAGCAGAGCGTGCAGACGGCAGACTCACGAGAAGCCCCCGCCCAGAGAGCAGGAGCGATCGGACGAAAAACCAGATAAGAGAACGTACCAGGCATGCAAGCTAGACCCAGGAGTCAACGGGCTGAGGCTTAGCGTCCCCCACGGCGTCCACCAGCCTGACCGTGGGCCTGCTGGGCCCTGGGGGAGGGGCCTTCCTGCTGGGGTCGAGCTGCAGCGCACAGGTGGGCATTAGAGGCACAACAGAGCAGGTTAGTCAGAGCTCCTGGGGGGCAGGGCAGGGGCAGGGCTGAGGCTGGCGATGTAAGGCTGGGCCTGCCAGAGCAGCACAGGGAGCACTGAGGGCGCAGGGAGCCGGACAGGTGTGCTTCACACGGGCGGGGGGCGGGGGCACGTGCACACAGAGAACACAGCAGGCAGCAGCTACTGCCCTCACCGGTGGGCCCTCACACAGGCATGCACAGAAGGGTGCACACACACTAGCTCACAGGCTCCGGCCCATGCAGGGTGTGGCCGGGCATTGCCATCCCCAGCAGGTAGGAGCTGCAAACCCGTCAGCACCCACACTGACCAGCGTGAAGGGACTGCTTCCTGGGCTTGGCCCCACAACCCAGCTATACCCCAGGGCCCAGACCAGACCCAGCGCAGCGCGTACCTGCCCACAGTCACACGGCTACTTACTTTCAACGGTTCCTTCTCAGAGGCCTCTCCCGCAGAGCAAGTGCCCCTCGGCCTCCGATCCCTCCGGTCCACCGTGGAGTACCCATCTGCAGATGGGGTAAGATGGGGCGTGAGGGGCGCTCTAAGAGGGGCCCTGTAGGAGCAGGTCTCCCTCTCAGCTCAGACACAGGGAACTGGTGGGACAAGGACTTTGGGAGAAGGTCCCCGCCCACCCTGTCCTGGAGATCCAGGCTGGTGCCAGCTCTCACCAATACCCTGCCTCACGGTGGTACAACCCTTGCCTGCCCCCCATGGCAGCTCCAGCTCTCCAGACTCCCCTCTACTTGTGGGTCAGAGCCCCTAGCTGGGCACTAACCCCTCTCTAGCTGCCCTGCATCTCACTCTCTGAGCACCCCTAAACCAAGTATCTCTCCTCCACCCGGCACCAACGACACCCCATAAAACCAGCAGGCCCACCTCAGGCCCTGGTCCCCCCCCACACCCTGCACAGAAAGCAAAGCACACTGCGTCTGCACTCACCTGGGCCCAGTGCGTCCATGGGGATCACATCCCGGCTGCCAGTTTTCTCGCCCTCTGCAAGGCAGGAGCAAGAGGCGGGCTGCGTGCAGTGGCCAGAGGGGATCGGGGCAGAGAAGCCCACACAAGGCTGGCCCAAGTAGCCCTAGATGCTGTCACTAAGGTGCCCGACCTCTGCCAGCTGGCAACCCCTCCCTCCCCTGCCAAGCTTGACACCAGCACAAATGCTGTAGGAAGGGAGTAGCCAAGAGGCAGAGGGCAGGGATGGCCTGACCGTGGAGCCGTCTCAGTGGGAGGCCTTGTTCCCCTTTCACCCTCAACCAAGGCTCAGGCAGTTGGGGCAGCTGGGGCGCTACTGTTGGTCCCCACCCTCCAGGCCCCTGACCTCCACCACTCACCGACGCTCTTGTCCACCAGTGGCAGCGTGCTGTCATCAAAACCCCCAGAACTCGGTGCTCCCTTAGGCCCCTTGGCAGTCGTAGCAGCTGACTGACACATAAAACAAAGACACAGGGTGGGTGAGGCCTGTGGAGTGGGGATGCGGGAAAGGCAGCGGGAAGGCCGGGGAAGGCAGTACCTGGAAGCGCGCCTTGGTCCAGCCATCTTTCTGCAGGGTACCGCGCAGCTCCTTGTAGCTCCACACTGTCTGCAGCACGTGCGACGCCGCCTTCGCCTCCCGTACCGATTGGCTGTGGGGTTGGGGTCAGGGTTGGGGTCAGTGGTGGCCCCTCCCCCACCTCCCCGGCTCCCAAAGCCACCGCCCTCCCCCGACACCTGGAGGCGACGAGAGCCACCAACGCGGGCACCCCGCGTGCCTGCAGGAGCGAGCGTGCGTTATCCAGGCTGTCGGATACGATTTCGTGGATGGCGTTGAGCACGGCCACCACGGTGTCCTCCTCCAGGCGGGCCCCTGGTCGCGGCGGAGACTGTGCATTGCGTACGTTCCGCACCAGCTCGGCCATGGCGTAGCTCCCTGAGGAGCAGGGCTAGGTGTCAGGACACACCTCCACCCCACCCCTCCAGGAAGGAGCAGGAATCCCCAGAGGGCGAGCGGCACTAAGCTTCAGGGACAGGGCCAGGAGGATTGGAGCTACCCAAGTTGGGGCACAGCCCAAGCAACAGGGGTGGGCTCTGGACTCCCAAACCACTCATCCTTCAACCCCTGCTGATGGGACCCCAGAGCCGCAGGCACAGCTCGGTGCTCAGGTGTGGCTTTGCAGGCGTCCTCACCGATGAGGTCTTTGTTGCGTCGGTCCAGTGAGAGGTTGCGCAGGGCGATGGCGACAGCGCGTACCACCTTGTCGGTCTCAGACTGCAGCAGTTCCACGAGCACCGGCAGCCCGCGCTCTTTGCGCACTGTGGCGCGGATGTATGTGGCCCACTGCAGTGGCAGGGAGAGGGTTGCTCGGCTATACATGCCAGGCACTCTCCCACCTCCAGACCCTGCCGCTCCCTCCAGACGGACCTTCCTGCTCCCGTGCCGACAAAGCCCTGCCCCAGCAGCTCAACAGCACCCCCACCAAGGCTTTGCCACCGTCCAGGGTGCACTCATTGCCTGCAGCCCATGCACCCTGAAACTCTTGGATCTTGGGGTGGTGGTATGGCCCCTCCATTCCCTGCCAGCCCAGGAAGGAGCTGCACCAGTGAGGTGTCTGGGATTCCCTTTCTCAGGACTTGCCCTCCCTGCCAAACCTGGCCCCTCACCATCCAGTTGCCGGCACTGAGGTTCTGCAGGGCACCAGCGGCGGCCTCCAGGGTGTTGAAGTTCCGGCTCTCCGTGAGGAGGGAGAGGTAGAGACGAACCACCTCGGGCTGGTACAGCAGCTCAAAGCCTGGGTGCAGGGCAACGGCCACCCATGGTCACCCAGAATCTGCTCTCATCCATCATACTGCTCCCACCTCCCGCTTCAGAGCTTCCCAGGGCTGGGGTGGGCTGGGGCCAGGGATGGGTGTGGAGCAGTCATGTAATGTTTATCATCAACATAGTCACCCAAGGGGAAAAGTGTTCCCATTTCATAGAGAAGCAAACTGAGGCTGTCAGTTGGACCTGCCTGGTAGCAGGAGCATCCAGGAGGCCTGGGGTGGGGAGGAAAGCCTCAACCAGGAATGCTGTCCTAGCAACAAGACCTGCATTTCCCAGTACATCCCTGAAGCGATGCACCCGGGCCACGCCCCTAGCAACAGGGCCGACCATCCCTAGCAACAAGATCACCATTGGCCAGTAACGGAGAGTTGTGTAACCAAGGCCACGCCCCTAACAACAGAACCTGGTTTCATGGGTAACTGAAGCTGTGCAGAGCCACGCCCCTAGCAACAGGCCCCACCCTCCCCGACTGACAATAGAACCCACCCTCAGTAAGTCAACTGATGCAGTGCAACCAGGGCAGCTGCCCTAGCAACAGGAGGCACTCTCCCTGGCAACCACTCCAGGTTCCCCAGCAATTGAGGCCCCATCCTGCTGCTCTGCCCAGTGCTCCAGAAATGAGGGGTCAAGAGCCTTCCAAGCTTGCCTGTCCCCAGATGGGAGCTTCAGCCTGGCTTGGGATACTACTCACTCTCTCCTGTACCCGCCCAGTGACACTTCATCACCCCCTCCCCAGTCCTCATGCCCCATGCTCCCTCTACTCCTGCCCTGCTGGGCTTTCTGCTCCCCCACACTCCAAGCACATTCCCCGCTGGGGTATCTGCACCAGCCCTGCTCTGCCTCTAATGCTTCCCCACAGCCCTCCTGCGGCTGGGGCCCTCTACCCTGGTGACATGCAGGCTCTTCCAACTGGCTGGGCCCCACCAGGACAGACTTCTCTTCTCAGGCCAGATCCCAGCATACAACCTGACAGGCACTGGCTCTGCCCCTGCAACTGTTGGGCATTCTCTGGCCCTGCCCCTCTGGCCCAGCCTCTGAACCTGGATGTGAGCATGCCCTCCTGGCTCCCAGCCCCCTCAAATGAACTCAGCTTTGTGGCTAACATAGAAAGCCCTGCCTCCACGGGGGGCGTCCCTCCAAACCTTCCCACCTCTTACACACCGTGACACTGAGCAAGCACCTGGCCTCTCTGTGCCTCTGCCTCCGCCTACTTTGCCTGACATGACCCATGGCACTGCCTCCCATTCTAAACCCTCAGCAGGTATCCCGGTGCTGAATCACCCTCCAGGAAATCCTGCACCTATGGGCCTCAGTCTCCTCATCTGTTTTCTGAGGCCCTCCGGACCTGCCAGATGGCCCAAAGCTTCACTACCAGAGGAGTCCTGGGCCCAGACATCCCCCAGTGGAGGTGGCTTCGTCTCAGCCCACTCACCTTTGGCGGCCTCAGTTCGCTTCGGCAGGTCCAGCGTGTCAAAGTTCCGGTCCATCTCACCATCCTTCTTTCCTGGAAAGGTGGTGGGAGGTGAGGCAGACCCCGTAAGGTGCATGGGTGTGTCAGGAGGGGGGGCACAGTTCTCTCCTGCCCAGGCCCCAAAAGGCACCCCCACGTCCGGGCCTGGGCACTAAGAGGCCCTGGGAGTAGAGCACTGCTGTCAGAGTGTGGGCAGACAGTTTAGCCCAGGGGAAGGAGTTGGTGGCAGCAGGGCCTGGGGTGTCCCAGCCCTGCCCCTAGGACTCATCTCCCACCTGGTGCTGGGAGCTGTCCCTCCCAGCAGTTCCACTGCAACTGCCAAGCGTGTAGACTGAGGAAGCCAGGAGCCCTGGCTGGATGGCAGGTGGATGTAAGTGGAGAAACTGAAGGCTGACCAGGACAAGACTCGCTTGGGTCACACAGTAAGGCAGAGCTGGGGACACTCCCCTAGTCTGGGGTCAGGACATTGTCCAGGCTCTACTAGCCAAGAGAAACCCCACAGCAGCCTACCTAACATCTGTGCAGCCACCTCCATGACAGTCAGCCCCGTCTCTCAGCCACTCTCCCCGCCTCAGATGACACTTCTGCCCTTTCAGGAGGCAGCAGACAGAGCCAGATGACCTGGGGTCCCTGCCCTGCTCACGCTCACGGGACACTTGTATCCCTGAGCCACACGCTGCCACATTCTATCACAGAAACTAACTCTGCTCCCAGGTGCCCCTAGACACAAGCACACCACGGGCCCTGCCCACTCTTGGCTCTGCCCAGGTACGCAAGTCTGAGGTTACAGAGTGAGCCCCTTGGCCTCTCCACCTGCCGCTGTCATAAAGATGGCGGCCCAAGTGATGAAGCCAGGGCTGGAGCAGGGCCCTGGGGCTGGAGTGTGCTCCCCTCTTTCCAGGTGCCCACTGCACATGCCAGGCCTGGAGAGCATGATGAACAGGGACTCACCTTGGTGGAACCACTCCTCTGGGCGGCCGGGGGAAGCAGAGGAGAGAGGAGAGGAGCCTGAGCAGGCAGCACCCGTCACCCCCATGCCCTCCCAGAGGCCTCAGGTTCCCACTGCACACCCTGGACCAAGCACGCGGCATGTGGAACTTCGTCCCACCACTTCTGGGCACTGAGCATCCACCAGTAAGACAAGAAAGGGGAGGCCTAGGTCAGTGAAGGGCAGGCGGTACACAGGACCCCAGAGCTGCTGGGGAGGTCCTGGGAACCTACACCCTGCCAGTGCAGTGGAGGTGTGCAGGGCATCTCGCCCAGGCAAATGGGCTGCCCACAGGCTGGTGGTGGTCTATAGTCACTCTGAACAGTCAGCAGGCAGCTCAGCCATGGCTCCGCCCCAACTTGTAGGCCAGTGAAATCAGTTCTCCCCAGGAGTGGAGATTGAGTCTGGGCAATGATGGGACCACCTGGTTTCCACTGTGTCCTCCCTGGGGGTCCCACAGTGCAGATGGGGAAGGCTGGAGCTGGGCCCCACCAACCATGTGACCCAGGGCTGTGCAGTCTCCTCAGCTCCCTGCTTCCCTGCCTGCCTGCTGGGGGCTGACCAGGTGTCCTCTGGCCTCCATGATGGGCTGCTGTGGGTGTACAGAGAACCTTCAGCTAGGACAGGAGTCGAGAGTGGTACCCAGTCCACCCCACCCACCTTTGGCCTTCTTGCCACCAAAGCAGCTGGCATCATCCCGCCTTCGGCGCTGGGAGCCTACAGCACTGCCCAGGGGCCCAGGCTCGGCCTCCTGGTATCTGTCGGCCCCGGGCACCTCCTTGTGCACGTGGTAGGACAGATTCCGCATGATGCACACGCAGTTCTCCACCGACTGCAGGGAGAGGTGAGTGGCTGGGGCAGTGCACCCTTGGCACAGGGCCAGCCCTCAGGAAAGACTCGCCACAGCTGGTGTGCATTAAAGCACCAGGAGCAAAGGGACAGGGAGGCCTCAGCGGATGGGGAGGGGGCGGTGGCAGAAGGGTGGTAACTGCCAGGGAGGGTCCACAGGAGGAAGCCCCTGCCTCATGGACCACCTTCCACCTACAACACTGTGCCCACTTCAGTGTGGCCACTGCAAAGCAGGCCACACCCAGGGTGCCGCCCCAGACCCTCAAGCCCATTCTCCTGTGCTGCCCCCACAGTTCTGGCCTCCCAGGACCTGCATGATCATCTCTCCTGCCCTTGGTACGAGGCTGTGACTGTCCCCACCCACCTTATTGTCCGTGTCCTTCCGGCCCACCGCTGACTGCAGGGCATGCAGGAGCGCGTCCACCAGCCCTTCACACTCCCGGAGTCGCCGCCGGGCCTCAGCACCATCGGAACTCACATTCCTGTGTGTCCGAGAGCAGGCCAGGTGACCCCTGGCCACCAGAAACTCCCCAGCCCTGCCCTGACCTCAGGGGCTTGTCTTCATCTGCAAAATAGGCCCTGCTGCTGCCCTCTCAGTCTACTGGGAAAGGACCCCGCAGCCTGGAGCTCAGTGAAGGGGAAGAAGCTAACTGCCCCCAGACCTCAGGAGGGGGCCTGACAGACAGCTGTCTTGGTTGGGGACAGCTGGGCAGGGGAAGACAGGGCTTCCCTACCTCCCAGATGACCTGGAAAAGGACAGGTAGACTCAGACCTGAACCTGTGCAAGAGCAATTCTGGGTCCCTCACCACCCCAATGGCAGCTCTGGGCCCCACCTTGCCCTAAGGTCAAGAGCCTGAAGGGTTACGGGGGAACACCCTGATGGACAAGCAGGACTGTGGGGACCCTGGACACTGTGGGGTTGGCAGAGCCTCCCAGGGGTAGGAGGAGAAGGGCAGAGGTCACAGGTGGCTGGAATTAGTCTCCCAAGCAGATGAACAGGAAGGTCCCATCTCCCCCTCTGGCTGTCACATGATGGAAAGGTGAGTGGAAGCTGGGCAGGGCTAGGGTACCGCAGAGACACCGCCAGAGGGTGCCCCTGGGGAGACTGGGGCACCATTTGGGGGTGAGTACAGCCCCTCAGGCCCCACTTCTCATCCACAGGGCTTGCGCCACAGCTCTGAAGTTCCTAAGCTCTAACCCTCCAAAGGTCCGGGCGGCTGGCCACCATCTTCCACACTATCTGGGACCATGAGAACAGGGCCTGGCGTGCATGTGGGCCTTAGCACTGGGTCTGGTCCACACCTTAGGCAGCCCGATGTGTTCTTGAAGACGGTTGTCCACTCGGCATCCCGTGGCTTAGAGTCCTCGTTGGGCTCACGCTCCCACCCTGAGTGGGGCACGATGACCTCGTGGGTCAGCGTCTGCAGGCCATGGTCAATGATGGCCATCTTCAGGGGCTCATAGGACGACAGGTTCCACAGTGTGCCTGTGGGGTGCGATCGGCCAAGTCCTGCTGACCATGCGCATCACCTCCCACCTCCCCAGGTAGCCACGCTCAGGACCCGTCCCGCTCTCCTCCTGTCCCAGCTCGCACAACAGTAGGAAGTAATAAAAGCCGTGAGCGGTTCTAGGGGGCACACAGTACTGGCCTCCAGCTAGGAGGGAGCCCCAAAGGGGATGAAGTGCAGAGGAGGGCGTGGCACTGCTGTTCCTTCCCACCCACTCCGTGCCATGTGGCAGGTGGCACTAACACTCTCAAGGCCACAGGGCCTCATGGAGACACAGTCAAGTGACCCCGCCTGTCCCGCAGGTCCCACAGGGCGCAAGCCCCACTACTGTACTGTTGGGGTGGGAACCAAGGAGACGGGTCCCAGGGGAATTTCTGTGGGGTCAGGAGGTGAGGGACATGCGTGGGGGGCCCAGTGTCAGCCTCCCCGCTATGGTAGAGACTGAGGACCTGTCACAGTGTCTGGACCTGACGCCTGCCTCCCGGGGCAAGCGCCTCAGCAGCTGCACTCCTGCCAACCCGAGTGCTTTCCCAGGCAGTCACAGGCCAAGTGGCCTCATGCCTCCCGGGCTGAGCCCCGCACCCTTCGTTTCCCGGGGATGTGGGCACAGCCAGGTCCCACTCACCAGTGACAAGCTCGCGGACCTCGTTGTCCCGGGCGGCCCGCAGCAGGCGTACCAGGGCAGGCACACCACCGCAGTCCCGGATGGCAGCCTTGTTGTCAGTGTCGCGGCCATAGGAGAGGTTGCGCAGTGCCCCACAGGCCCGGCGCCGCACCTCAGCCCGCGGGTGGTCCAGCAGCGCCACGAGCAGTGGCAGCCCCCGCAGCTGCCGCACACGCCGCTTGATACCCTCGTTCTCAAAGCACAGGTGCTGCAGGTAGGCAGCCGCGTTGGCCTTCACAGGGTCCACGGGGTGCCGCAGCATAGCCAGCACCTCAGGCAGCTCAGGGTCCCGCCAGCGCGGCTCCTTGCGGGCGCTATCCACTGAGGGTGAGCGCCGCACCAGCCGGTCCAGGCTACCCAGGCTGCCCCGTTCAGGCTGGGCCAGGGGCGCCGTCACCGCTGAGAACGCAGGCCGCTCACCCAGCAGCTCACCGCCATCGTCTGCAGCGTCCTCGTAGGCCCTGCACAGGCAAGTGGGGCACGTGGACATTGTCACAGCAGCCGCCAGCCCTGCCTCTGAGCTGCCCCATCACACCTTCTTCAGGACTGCACACTTACCCAGCAGGGCTGGGCTGGGAGCACAGTATCTCAGCCCGAAGCATGGTGGGGGCATGGCGGGGGCATGGCGAGTCACGCAGCAGCCCAGTGAGAACTGATTTAGAGCCAAATGCCAAACCCCAGCCAGCGGCTATCAGGCCCCTGGCAGCCCTCCCAGGACAGCAAGCTCGCTCACTGCTGTCACCAGGCGGTGTTCCCCGATCCTGAGCAAAACATGTTTCTGTGCAACATCTGCTATGGCTGCTGGAGACGCCCACCTCCCGTCCACGCAACCACCCATCTTCCATGAGGCCCATCTCTGCCTGTGCCAGGATGCAGGGGCAGTAAATGATCCCCTCCTCATGAAGCCATCCCAGTAGGACCACCCGAGGGGTATTCAGGCCACCAGACCCTTGGGGCACAAGATCTCCTTAGCTCTCAGTAGCCCTGTGGGTTGCTGTCATCAAACCCACTGCCCCAAGGCTAAGAGTGGCCAGGTGACTTGGCCAAGGTCACACATAGCAAGATCCAGACTCAGGTTGTGGTCATGTCCCCACTCCACAGATACAGAAACTGAGAGCAATGTAGACAGAACCAGGGGCCATGACAGGAAGGGCCAGGGATCTGGGTTCTGGTTATCCAGGGTACGGCTGGAGCAAGGCCAGTGGCCAGGACTCTTCCTGGCTTTTCTCGGGCCCTGGGCCTGCGGGACGCGCCCACCCCAGGGCCCACCGTTCTTCTGTCCCTGACGAAAGCCAAGGGCAATTCAAACTAATGTGCATGACGAACTCAACTGCGGCCTCTTGACAAGGGGAGCGCTCTGCAGCTGGGGCTGGAGGGTGGACTTCCCAGAGGAGGCAGCCACAGGTCACAGGGTGCAGCTCACCTGGTGTGAAGGCCCCGACCACACTCAGGCCTCCTCCTTGTGGCTGTGCCATAGTCAGGCTCTAGCTCAGGGCCACCCTCGTCATCAGCGGCCAGGCTGCGCGTGTCATCCTCCAAACCATACGGCTCTGCCTGGAAGCGCTCGGGCAGGGAGCGGCCACCTGGTGGCCCAGGCTCAGGACCCACTGGGAAGGCCTCCCGGTGGCCAGGCAGTGTGAAGCAGCCATCGCCAGGGCCTGGGCCAAGTGGGCCAGCACGTGGGGGCCGCATGCCTAGCCCTCGGGACAGGCTGCCATAGCTGGGGCCGTCCCGGGGCTCAGGGCCTTCGGGAAAGCTGCCCCCACTGGTGAGGTAGGCTCGAGAAAGTGTGGCCACTGGGCCACCACCACGCAGCAGGAAATGCCGGTCCAGGGCACCATCGGCAAAAGGGCCTAGTTGGGGGCCGCCATCCAGCAGGGGGAGGCCATCCGGGCCCAGGGGCACCTGGCGTACCGTCCGAGTGGTCACCGTCTTGACGGTCTTGGTGACCTGGTGGATGGACAGGCAGATAAGTGGGGCAGCCCGAGAGGCCTAGAAACTGCCCTGCTGGGGCCTGGCTGGCCTCCATTTCCCACTGGAGCAGTGAGAGGCCCCAGGTGGCAGGCTTCCGTGTCCACTCTGCAGGCAGGACAGCTGCCATGGCCTGGCCTGCTCTCCCACCCACCGCCTGGGCCTGGCCATACCTTGGTCTCGGTGCGCCGGGTCGTGCCATCTTCGGATGTAACAATAGACACATGGGAAGTGGGTGTGCCGGGATCCTCCTCCACCGTCACCGTCTCCTCCAGCACATCAGGCGCCTCTGGCATCGTGGCCAGTGAGGCCTGGCTGCCTGGGCTCTGCTCCTGGGATGAGGAGGGGCACTGGTGGGCAGGCCTGCTGCTCAGTTGTCCCTGCAGTGCAGGTCCCCACACACAGCAGCTATGCCTCAGCTCACGCGGGCCAGCACACCGGGGTGCCTTCCTCCTGGTCCTGAACCCACCCATCCCAGGGCCTGTCAGCCCAAGCTGCCAAAGACAGCAACGAGTTCTTGCCCTCTGAACATCGAGGTGCTAACCCTGCCCTGGCACCCCATCCTGGGGGCACTCTGGGGCTGGCCCCTATCCTATGCTTCCTCAGGCTGAGTTGGCAGATAAGGCCACAGACCCTGGGGGGTGAAGTCTAGAGGCCCCCCCCGCAAATTGCAAGGCCAGGCTGCCACAGGTTCCTCCAGGCCCCAGAAGGCACCAGTAAGACCTACCTGCAGGATGCCTTCCCGATGTCACCCACCACCCCTAGCTGGGACCTCATGGTGTTCTGGGGCCTCCTACCTCACTTGCCCCAGAAACCTTGAATATAGAAGCCTTGTGGGGGCTAATGTTCCCGCCACCAAGGCCAGCCAGACGCCGGCAAGGGACAGAAATACCCAGCTCCCAGAACACCCCATGCACCTGGAGCCCTGATATATCCTTACTCCTTCTAGCCCAGACATTCCGAGTGTTGCAGAGGCACAGCCTGGCCCTACCTCGGGCCAGTGGCTGGCGCCCCCAGTAACTGAGACTCTGGGCATCGTATCAGAGGCCAGACAGTCGATTTGAGCCTATGGGTCCCCTTGCGTGGGGTGATGACACTGGAATTCTAGGCAAGACAGCTCTGGACTGAGACTCTTCTACCCGCATGCCTACTGGCTGGACTTGACAGTGGGGAAACTAAGGCTCAGAGAGACTAGGCTGGCCCACATCAGAGCCAGGCCCAACCCCTACCGCGCTGAGTGGCTGTGAGGACCTGAGACCCACAGCCTGCCTCGGGCCTCTGACTGCACAGGTGCCTGGCCCCAGGGCCACACAGCGCCAACATCCGGGGTTTGGCATCTAGCCAGGATGGGCAAGAGCTGAAACCCAAGCCCTGGTGGGCGGGTGAGGGGGAGTACATTCCCAGGCAGCCAGGGCAGGGTCAGCAGGAGGACAGACCCCACTCTGTGGCCTAGGCCCCTGGGCCCTGCACAATGGGTCCCTTGCCTGGGCCCCCTGGGGCCTGCACAGACACCAAGCTCTGCCAAGCTCCATAGGCAGACTCTGCCCATCCTTGGGCCTGGGAGGTAAGCCAGGCAACATGCTCAGGGCTGTCCTCAGGACCTGCCTGCCAAGGCCCGTGGGCTAGAAAGCCTCCCCAGGTCAGGGTCCTATCCTGGGGGAATACTTGACCCCCGAATGTATGCAGTGCAGGTGTCCAGGAAGGGGCCTGCACCAACACATTAGGACAGGTGTATCCCTCAGGTTCAGTGACAGACGAAAAAGGTGGCCACAGAAGGCAACTGCCCCTCTCCTGGGGCAGGACCTTGGAGGACGATAGGTAACTTTACAGATGGGGAAACTGAGGCCTGGCAGGGGGAGAGGATTCACTTAGAACTTCACAGTACAAATGGGATTTCAGGCACCCCCAGAGAAGGCAATCTGGCAGGGAGCCTTTGGGCCTCATCTCGTCCTCAAGTCTTGAGATGTAGGTGGAATGCCTGCTGGGGACCTGGCTACCTCTGTTCCCTGGGAAAAAGAAATATTCTGAGGCCCAGAGTGGGGACAACTGGCATGCTGCCAGGCAAGCAGGCTGGGCTCTTTCCAAAGGCACTGGGGAGCTGGGACTGCTCTGGAGCAGGAGAAGGCTTGTGTGGCCCATCACTGCTGGGGCTGGGCTGCCCCGTTTGTATCTGGGAAATGTGTGTCAGGCCCTGAGCCTTCTCTGCTGGGCCCTGCGGGGACTCGTCAGAGTTTAAGCAGGGGGCCAGGCACTGAGGGGCTGCAGTTTTGACGACGGGGTGAGGAGGGTATGAAGCAAGACTGAGGGAACGTTACACAGGACATTCTGTCCGTGTGATATGGCCCCTCATATATGCATATATTTACATATGTTAAAGACTGAGAGAGGAGCCCCCTGCTCCCTAGCTAGGCGGCAGGGGGAAGTGGGAGAAGAAGAAGGGAGGACATCTCAGGACCTCGATGCCACTCTGTGGCCCAGCTTATCCCTCCCACCAAGGTTATGGTAAGGGTCTGACAGTGCAGAGCTGGGGTGGTCTAGGAGAGCCAGGCCCCCCTCCCCCCAGCAAGACCTGGCAACCCTGCAGGATCACCCGCCAGCCCCAGCCTAGCAGCACGGCAGCAGGATCCCAAGGCCCCAAGAGTCCCTGACGGCAAATGACCTCAGGGAACTAAAAACGAGCGATGACTTCACCCGGGTGGCGGGAGCATGAGTCAGCCAGTGATCACAGGAAAGCCCAGCCCCCAAGACACATGGCTGGGCACACACACATGCATGTGCACGACCCCGCCAACAGAGACACATGCATGTACACACATGTGAGTACCCAGCCCCGCAGAGGCCGAGCACATCAACCTGTGTGCTCTAACAGCACCCCAAGGGCAGGGTGCTCACTGTTCCCAGAGGCACACTCATGAGCACACATCCTCCCACCCTCCGCCCGTGTGCCCAGACCTTTATCCACACAGGACCTCGCAAACTCTCAACACGCATGGACAGGGGCCACCAACTCCGCCGATCACCTCCCCAGCATCCACTCTGGGAGTCTCAGAGCTGGCTGGCAGATGGGGAAACTGAGGCGTAGAGTAGTTAGGGCCATAGCTATCTGGTGGCTCAAGTTTCTGTAACACCTTTAGGGTGGGGCTGTGGAATGGGTGGGCTGACTCTCAACAGAGGAGCTGGCTGCAGTCCCTGGATCCCTGTCTGGCCCCAGTGCCCATGTCTGACATGCACCTGCCCAGGCTGGCCCACTCTCAGGGACCCTGGCCCCGCAGCCCCACACAGCCTCTGCCTCAGACCCAACTCTCGGCTGTTCCCGTCTGCACCCTAGATATGGGCTGCATCCTGGACAGCCCACCTCATGTTCAACTCCACATGCTGCATCCTATCAGTCATCTCTCATACCCCCTAACCAGCTGCGGCCCCATCCTTGTCCCTCTTGCACCCTGCCCAGCCTCCCAGCACTCATCCCTCCCTTGGCTCTTCAATCTCTGGTGCACCAGGTCTGGGGCCCCCAGGGCTAGCCCCAAAACAGCTGCTGCCCAGGCCTGGGGTTTCCCATGAGCTCCCTTGGGCTTGTGGGAGGGGCCAGAATGACCAGAGAGGTAGACCTCCTACCCCTGCTCACAAGAGGGTCCTGGGAGCACAGGGCTGAGCCCAGCATAGAGGCTCTACGCCCCATCATGCACCTGGAGCTCAGCTTCTTCACAAGGAGGTGGGAAGGACAGAAGGGGCTGGGGCCGTGGGACACGCTGGGTAGCACCAGTCACACCTTTGTGGCAAAATGCAAGGAACGAAGAAAGCAGAAAAGCAAGATCAGACCAACACACCGAGGGGCCGCTGGGGGTCAGGGAGCTGGGCCCGGGTCCCATAGCACTTATCCACCCGAACCGCCAGACTTCACAGATGCAAAACCAGTCTGTGTCCTAAGAACAGACTGCAGAGGCAGGTACCTCCCCTGTCCAAGGCCTGGCTAGCACACACAGGGAATGAGTTAAGATGAGATTGCACACCTGGATCCCACACCTGCAGGCCAGGCTCCCAGAGGGCCCGAGGTGGCTGCTGCCAGGTGGATGAATGAATGAAGCTTCTCCATCCCCAGCATGGCCCTCTCAGGTGGAGTCCAGGACAAGCCAGGTTGGCATCTCCCACCAGGCAGCAAGCTCTTGGCCACCACAAAACGCCCTCTCCCTTGGTGCCACAGCCTCTGACCAGTCTCCAGGACCTGGAGCTCACCCCTCCACACAGCAATGCACCTGCCAGGGCATGGCCCCAGGCAGAGGAGCCAAAAAGCCAAGCTGGGGGAGCAAACTTGGGGTTGGAGAGCAGGGCTGACTGTCATCTACCTCAGCTTCCCCAAGCTCAGCTCAGGGTCATAAGACACACTGTGACCATTAATTTCCTAAAAATTGGTCCCTCCATCTCTGAAGGCCAGACCCTGGGGGCCACACCAGGGCTGTAAGACAGGCAGGGGCCTGGCTGCCCAGGTAGGTAGGTGTGTGGGAAACCTGCCTCCTACCACAGATGATCCTCGCTGGTCTTTTCTCTGCTCGGCGTCAGTTCTTCCTCTGAGCAGAGGGCAGACTGCCTATGCCTCCCCCTCACCTCAAGGAGACGGGGAGGACCCCGGTTTTCCCTAAAGATCCCCTCCAGCATCAATAAGGTGGGCAGGGCCTGTCTCCACCCCTCCCATCACGTGCGCCTCGGAGGCAGAGAGAACTTCCATTAAAGCTCCGGAAGCTCCTTTGCAGGTCGGGGGAGTCAGAGCCCGCGTAGAGGGTGTGGAGGGGAGATGAGGAAGCCCCTCAGGGACCAGAAGGCCTACCCGGGCTTCCCTCTCCAGACTCAGCCTCCCTCCTGCACAGACAGAAGCTGCTCAGGAAGGCCCCGCCCCCGACCCGGGTCCCCAGGCACCTGTCCTGGGCGCTGGCCGAGAAGCGCCCACCGGCTCCCGGCCAGCTCCAAGCGGAGGGTCAAACGGCCAGGGGTCCCGGCCCCCAGCCCCTGCAGATAGGCTCCAGGGACTCCGCGGCCCCTCCTGCACACCCGGGGACACCGCGCTCACACCGCCACCCGCCCGGCCCCCCGGCCCGGCCCCGGCCCCGGCCCCGGCCCCGGCCTGACGCAGCCCAGCCAGGAGCGCCAGACAATAGCCGCCTCGGGCCGGCGGCTCCGCGGAACAAAAGCGGGTCTTCCCGGGCAGGCCGGCGCCCCGCCCTCCGCCTCTGACCCCGGGTCACGGTCCCCCCAGGCCAACTTCCCTCCAACCTGTCTGAGTTCGGCCGGCATCGGGCCGGGGCTCTGGGGGCGCTGGCCAGCAGCGGGGGCGGCGGCGGCTGGACCGGGCTCGGCTCGGCTCCGGCGCCTCGGTCGCTCGGGCTCAGGCTCGGCGGACTCGCTCCCCGCGGGGGCGGATCTGGCGGCGGTCACGGCGAGCAGCCAATCGGGCGGGGCCGCGCCCAGGTGGGGCGTGGCAGGGGCCGGGGCGGGCGGGAGGGCGGGGTGAGGTCCCACCCCGCGGAGGGGCAGGGCGGGGCCCTGCCGCCCCCAGTCAACCCCTGTCCCCCCCATCCCCGTGCCCCCGCCCGGGGGCCTGGGCTTCTGATCCCTTCCCGTCCCTGCGGCAGGGGTGTCATTTTCCCGCCGAATGACTTTGGCCGAGTCCTTCCCAGCCCTCGGTTTGCGAGCACACTTCACTCCGCCTGCAGAGGGGGAAACGGTTCTGGCAGGGCAGGTGCCTATGCTGCGATGGACAGAGTGCAGGGCCTCCCTCACGGGCACAAGCCTGACTGTGACTCAGTTTCACCTGCCATGAAATGGGGGCCGATGGGACAGTAGTCACAGCGCTGCAAGATCCCTCCGGTCTCTCAGATCCCCCCTCACGCTCCTGCCCAGCCGTCACTTGGAATGGGCCTGCGAGGAACTGTCCCCACAGAGCTGAGGGGACCCCTACTTTGTGTCTTGGGTTCTCCCCATCGAGGCACAGCCCCGAGTGCACCCCCATCCCTCCCCCCAGGCGGGCCCCAATGTGGGCCACACCCTAGGGAATCTGGCTCTGCTGCTGTGAAAACACGGGAGGGGAGGGGTGGGGCTGGCTATCTTCTCAAACTGCACAAAGGCCAAGCCAATGGCTCCAGTATCACAAACAGGGAAACAGGTTCTGAGATGAAATGAGCTGGTACCAGCCCAGGGAGGCTCAGTGGGTCTGGCAAGAGCAGGGGCTCAGACCCAGGTCTCCCATGGGCTTCTCCGCAGACCCCTCGGTGGTCTCCCTCAGGGACCACTCCCTGCTGCCCTGAGTGCTGTACGGAAGCCACTTGGCTAGCGTGCTCAAGATTCTAGGTGCTCACCATGTGCCCTTGAGAGCATCAGTTCCCCCACCTGCAGAGGGGTAGGGGTGAGCTACCCTACCACTGGCCAAACTCGAACCCTTGCATCTTCCATCTGGGGCAGGCCTGCCTGGAGCCCCCGTAGCAGAGCCCAGAGGACCAGACACTGCGCCAGAAACACACCCACATCTTATCTTTAAGCTGGCTCCATCTCAACTGCACCAGCTGCTAGTACCCCGGCCACCTACCTACCTCAGACGACCCAAGGGAAGTCCCCTGATGGCACCCCACCCCACTGGGTGGGCGTCAGCTCTGCTTCAGCTGGCTGTCTACAGGAGGGGCCCCTTCCTGCTAGAGGATGAAGGGCGGTAGCTAGGACCAGGCAGCAGCACTCCCCCTGGCCTGGCTTTCCAGCTTCAGTCCCCAGCTACCTGTCTTGCCATTGCCCTGGCTTAAGCAGGAGCTCTGACCCTGTGGCTGAGCAGGTAAATCGCTAGGCACTTCCTACTGAGATCAATCTGGGAAGCCTGGCCAGCCCAGTGTGGCCCTTCCTCCCCTAGTGTTCCCCGTCAGCCGAGCAGCCCTGGTAACACATGCTCTCTTCAATCCCAGCCTGAGAAAATAAAGGGCAGGGGTGGTAGGTAGAGGGGCAGTAGCATGAGGTCTTGAAGTCTTTTGCCTGAGGAGGTCAGGGTAGCTCCAGGCTGTGGGAACATCTTCCTGCCAGGGCATCAACCCTCCGGGGTGCTTCAGGTCCTCCCACACTGCCCGTGAGGGCTGTTCCGGTCTGGGAGGGCCGGACTGAGCACACTGGCGCCTGAGAGGCAGCCTCAGGGTCACTGGCTTCCACTGTCCCCATGTGGCCCGGCTGGGCCCAGCGTTCTGCTTCCCCAAACTTGAAGACTCAGGGAATAGTCACCAACCCCAGGTCCCTTGGCCTAACAAGGGATGCTGGTTTTGAGCCCCATGTGCCCCAGCCAGGTGAGAAGAGTCCATGGGGCCGCCTCAGCAGAGACCAGCATTTGCTCCCTTTGTGTCTAGATGAGAAGGGCCAGGTTGCCCCAAGGCCCAGGCACGTGTGTGCCAGATGCAGGTCCCTAGAGTCAGAGCCCAGCAGGACCAAAGAAGGGCAGGTGGGGGTGCAGGGGCTGGGAGTGTGCTGGGGGGAGGTCTGCCTGCCAGGTTTAGTGGGGCAGGGAGCTGAGCCAGGGAGACAGGACTCTGCTGGGAGAGCCCTCTAGGGTCACTATGTGAAGAACCCAGAGGCCACAGCAGGAGGCAACTGCCCCAGCGTCTAAGCTGGGTGGTTAGGAGGGGCCCCTTTCCCTGTGGCTGCTGGGGCAGCTCCGCCCTGACTCCCCACTGCGCTAGGCCTGTGAGTGACAGGAACCAAGACAATCACGCCACATCCCAGGTCTCCCTGCATGTCCTCGTTCCGGCCTTCCCACCCCAAGCCTGTTCCATCTACAGGTTAGAGCACCGGGGTGCTGAGAGTGGGGTGTCCCGGTGGTCTAACTGCTCACTGAGCACCCCAACTTCAGAGTTCTTAGGGCCTGGCCATGAAACACAGAGGGCTCTATACCTCCTGGGGCTGAGCAGGGGCCTGAGCCCAGTCTGAGGATAATGGCCAGCAGAGAAAATGAGGCTCCCAGGTCAGCCTCCAAGCTTCAGGCAGAGCTCTGGGCCTTGCTCCAGCCTCCTCCTGAGGCTGACCCACCAGTGCACGCAATTAACACCGTGACAGGGTTAGGCATGGTGCAGGCAAACCCCTCTGTGTCTCTAGGCAGACCAAGGAGCTGCCCAGAACAGACCTCCCATCCAGCTGCCTGGGCCCTGAGGGCTCAGTGGAGGGTGCTGTTCTGAGTGTCGGGCTGTGTCCTGCCTACTCTTCACATGATGCTTAGCATACCCAAGTGGGGCTTCCAGCCCACCATGGGATCCCATTTTCATTTCCTCCCCAAGAGCCCTAGCAAATCTTGCAACAAGCGACCGCATGCTGGTTTGTGGTCCACCAGGACCCCCTGATTGTTTTCCCACTTGGCAATTTTCACCCTTCCCAAGTCACTAGGCTGTTACCTGGAGGACCAGCTGTTGCCAGGCCATTGGCAGGGGCTGCCCACTGCCCACGCCACCACTGACCATGCCAGGCTGCTGGGCACGCTCCAGCTGCAGGGCAACATGGCGCCGTTCCTGCTCCAGCGCCCGTGTCAGCCTCTCGAAGCGGGCCTCCTGCTCCTTCACCGAGGCCAGGATGCTGGCGGCCGAGTGCACATTGCAGTCCTCCATGCCCAGGGCGCCCGCCAGCTGCAGGCAAAGCAGAACAAGCTCAGTGGGGTGAGGCAGCAGCCTGGCAAGGCCATCATGGGCCCCTGCCTACCCCACTCACAGACCATACAACTCACTCCCAGACCAGAGCATCCAGCCCTCTAGAGGGAAGCACATTGATTAAATTCTAAATTAAAAGCCATTAATCCGAGGCTGGCCGGAAGCAGCCAGCTCACTCCCCATGGGTCGTGGGACTCTGACCTGGCTCCTCTGCTTCCTGCCAGGCCTAGCAGAACCATGGGCTGTGGGAGGCTTGGAGCCCGCCGGGATGGGCAGAGAGAGCTGGTATGATGACGGCTCCCTACCTCCCGGGACCTCTGCTGCCCACAGCACATGCCAGCTCACCCTTTATTTCACAGGGCCACCCCACTCCCATCTCACAGAGGCAGATGCCAGGGCCCAGAAAGGGTAGGGGACCATTTGTAGCCACACAGCTGGTATGGTATGGCCAGTGTGCCCGGGAAGCAGGGAGTGAGAAGCTGCAGGTGCCCAGGACCCCGAGACAGGCACGGGATGACCATAGCCTCAGAGCCACCGGCCACACTGGGCTACAGACCACCTGTCAGCCTCCACTCACAGCCACACCCGCCAGGAGCAAGGGTGGTGCCTGCTACACACGACAGAGTAAAAACTGAGGACACGCCTGGCTGAGGTTCTGGCTGGGGCTACACGAAGTTAGAGACCCTAAGCCTGGAAGTGGCTGTGTGTGTGACGCCTTATGCAGAAGAGGGCAGAAGCCCAGGTGTCTGAGGCCAGGCACAGGGTGGGATATTGCCCCTCAAGGTCCCAGGACCCCAGGGCCCCAGGAGCAGGCGGGGGCCGCAAGGGCTTGGCAGCTGCAGCGACAAACCAGCGCTTTCCCTCCCGGCTTGCTCCCTGGCTGCCCAGCATGTTTGTTTTCATGGGTAAAAGAAGCAAGACAAGTATGCGGAGCTCAGATCCAGGCTCGAGGCAGTGGGCAGGGCATGGCCATGAGGCCACACTGCCCGGAGCACAGTGAGGATGGCCCAGGGCCCCGGGCTGCTCAGGCATCCTCCCGGCAGATCCCGCCAGCCCACTGAGGCTGGCTCCGCTGGATCCCTTGCCCCTGCACCAATATAGGGCCCTGCATGGGGAGGACACACACTTCGGTGACATCCCCAGAGCATCAGCACCGCTGCTCACTGGTCTGGATGGAGCCAGCTGCAAGGACAGAGACCCCAAGAAGAAGAGCAGCCCTGGGCTCACTGTGCCAGCGCCGGCAGGGCCAGTGACACGGTGCAGGGACATGGGTGCACCTCATAGGTGAAGAGACACTGTGGAGCCCAGAGCCACCAACAAGCTGGGGAAACAGGCCCAGCGAGGGTGAGAGACCAGTGCAGGCCCCCAAAGCTGCTCTCCACTTCCCCAGAACCTGTCCCACAAATGAAAACTGTCAACACGACCTCTCAAGGAAGCCAGCATGAGTGGAGGAGCGGTTTTAAGCCAGCCACAGAATGGAAGAATGCGGGGAGAGCTGGGGGCTGCCACCCGGGACTGAGGTGCAGACTGGGCACTCCAGCCACCATGGCATAAAGGGATAAACAGCATCGCACGCCCAGAGTGTGGTCGCACAGCTCTCCTCTACACACCTGATGCTGTCCACTCATGGGCCCCAGACCCACCAACACAGCGGGGCCTTGTGCACATATGGACTGAACCATGCTGGGCCCGAGGTGGGAATGGAAGGGCCTTCTTCCTGGGAGGGCTGGGGTGGGGGGCAGGGGCCATGTTACTCAGCCCTCAGCCCAGTCCCGGCTGCAGCACCAGCCCATCTCAGCCAAACCTTGGAATCAAGGGGCAGAAGGGAATGGGACACTGCCTGGGATAGCAACAATTGGGACCACAGGGTAGCCACTGGCCTCATGGATCTGGGTGGTTCATTTCCCTCCCTGTGCAGAGATGTGGACCCTCACCTATACCACACGCCCTATCCCCCATCTAGCAGGACCAGGCTTGGGCTGCAGACCCTGCGGACAGCTTCCCTGACCTCAGCCCCCCCAACACAGCCTGGCTCTGGGGTCTAAAGATGCCCACCCTAAAGGAGGCCCACTGGCTCTGGCTGGGGGCTCAGAACTCCAAGGCCACGGTGGGAAGGTGGCCAAACCCCACACTGACCTTCTCATTGCCCAACTTGGCTCGACTGGGGAAAAATGACCGTGTGTCTCCCTGGAGACATCTGGAAACACTGGCCAGTGTTGGGGGAGAGAGTCCAGCAGCCATACCCAGGAGAGCGAGACCTCGGTGCTGGGCCTGTGCCATCTGCCCCAGCTGTAGGGTGCGCCCTGCATTTGCCCTGGGGGGTGTCCTGGGCTCACAGGTCATGGCCTTGGCACCTCGGTTGTCTTGAGGGCAGCCCAGGATACGCTCCAGGCAGAGCACAGAAGGCCCAGGCCCACCCCCCTGACGTGGTGGCCTCCGGCCTATGACAGGAAACCTTATGGATGCAGGGGGTCCTGGCCCAGAACCATAGAGGGAAGCTTTTCAGATGATAACTCAAAATGCCATTTTTATATTAAAACAATAAATATGTGATGTCAAGGAAGGCAAAATGTACATGGATTCTTAAAATCGATGGGGCCTGAGTGGATGCTGGGCAGGGTGGGCACCGGACTTGCTTTTGCCAGAGCCCAGGAGGGCGGCAAGGGCAGGCCAGGAAGGGGGCGCTGCAGGGACCTGGCCTCTCCCGCCAGTGCCACCTCGGCCTCTCCTCACCTGGGAAGGGCCCAACGTTGCCTGTCGGGTGGACCTCTCATGACCCCCCCCACCCAAAACACAGCAAGCAGCTTCATGCTCAAATCAGAGGAGGCCACTTCTTGTCAAACATGCCGGCCTCAGGAGCTTACTTAGAAGGAGGACAGGAATGACACCGTACAGCCCACGAGCGACCAGACTTCAAGACCATGTGGACACCACCATGTTCCAAGCAGAAGACATCAGGAGCTGGGAGGGGTTGGGAAGGTCTGGGCTAAACCGAAAAGTAAACTGCAAAACCAAAGTGACGGCCCAGCCCCAGCAACGGTGAACACTGGCCACACACCCACGGGGGTCCGGGACCAGGACAAGAGCCTCCCAGTGCTCTCACAGGATGAACTGCTGGGCAAGCACGTGGCCCAAGGAGAGAAGCATGGCAGAAGAAGAGGGTGGCCCAACCCACACAGCCCATGGGAGACTAGAGGGAGGGCAGGCAAAGGAGAGATGGGGAAGGATGGCCAGGCAGATGGATTCAGGGATGAATGGGGGATGGATGAATGAATGGAGGGGTGGCTGGGGCAGTGGTGGAGGATGGACAGAGGGAGGGACAGATGGATGGATGGGTGGGGGGATGGTGGGGGAGGGACAGAGATGAACGGGTAAATGGGGGATAGTGGGGGATGTACAGATAGATGAATGGATCCATGGGGGGGATGGTGGAAGATGAACATATAGATGAATGAATGGATGGGTGGGTGGGGGATGGTGGGAGATGGACATATACATGAATGGATAGATGGGTGAGTGAAGGGATAGTGGAGGATAAACATAAATCAATGGATGGGTGGGTGAATGAAGGGATGATGATGGAAGATAAACATATAGATGAATGGAGGGATGGGTGAGTGAAGGGATAGTGGAGGATAAACATAGATGAATGGATGGGTGGGTGGGGGGATGGGGGATGGTAGAAGATGAACATATAGATGAATGGATGAATGAGTGGGTGAGGGATAGTGGAGGATGGACATATAGATGAATGGATGGATGAATGGGTGGGAGATGGTGGAGGATGGACATAGATGGGTGGGTGGATGGGGGGATGGGGGATGGTAGAAGATGGACATATAGATGAATGGATGGATGGGTGTGTGGGGGGATGGTGGAGGATGGATACATAGGTGAGCGGATGGATGGACTGGTTGGGGGGATGGTGGAGGATAACAAATAGATGAAGGGATGGATGGGTAGGTGGGTGGGGGGATGGTGGGGGATGGACAGAGAGGTGAACTGATAGATGGGGATGGACTAAGCAATGGATGGATGGGTGGGTGGGGAAATGGTGGAGGATGGACAGACGGATGGACAGATGGGGGAAGGTGGGGTATGGACAGACAAATGGGTGAATGGATGGGCAGATGGGTGAAGTGATAGAAAGGTGGACGGTAGATGGATGATTGGATGGGTTTATAGACGAATGAATGGATGGATGAATACTAGATTCGTGGGTGGGTAGCTGGAGGGATGGGAGGATGCCAGAGAGAAGGGGGTGTGACTGAGGGAGTGAACGAGTGTGTCGACAGGAGGCTGGCAGGTGGTTATATAAGAAAATGAGGGGAAATGGGAGGACAGGTGGATCGTGGCTAGTTGGATGGGAAGGTGGCTGGACGAATGTGGGTGGCGCTGGAGGGATAGAACGGTGGTGGAATAATGTGCAGGAGGGTGGGCAGATGGGATGCTGAAGGCTGGGTGGATGGAGGAGTGCATGAAGGAGACAACAGAGTGGGATGCATGAATGGAAGGGTGGGTGGGCGGTGTGGGGGCCGGTGGGCAGGAAGCAAGTGCTGGAACCCCATTAAGTGGAGAAAGCTCCAGCCCCCAAACCCTCTGGGGCAAAGCACAGTCAACATACACTGTGAGGAACACAATGGCATGGTGAGGAACCTGAGGGCAGAAGCTAAATCCTTTCCCTGAAACCAGAGCTGACATCTGACGTCTTCTTGCCGACCCAGACGTTCCAGCCAGAGCCTTGCTCCGGAAAATGAAATTACGGGGCCCGAGTCCAACGTGGGTTGAGGAATTAGAGGAATTTCCGAAGGGTCAGGCCAGCGAGGGGTGGCGCAGGGCCTGGCTCCCATCCTGACCCCTCGCCAGCTGTCCACCAGAGCACATCGAGACTCCCCTACAACCCCTCCCCCTCCCCCACCCCAACGAGGAGGAAACGATGCCAGAAGTGGCCCGGCAGGAATTGGACCCAGGCCCAGCAACCGCCTTCTGCCTGGGAGGACATCCTGGGAGCTGCCAGCACAAAGACTTGCTCCCCACCCCAGCTGGCCAGGCCTTGTGGGGGCCCCATCTTTACCCTGTTGCCCCCACTGTGGTCAGATGGTGCCCAAAGCCTTGCGGGTAGTTTCTGGCCAACCCCACTGCCCGGGCACTGTTCCCAGGCTGGGATAGGGCCAGAGCTGGGGGCCTGGGGTGTGGGGTTCACAAGGCGGAGTCCACGTCCATCTGTGCCAAGGTCAGGACCACAGTCCCTTGCAGCCTGTGTTGGGCCCAGGGTGCCTGGGCTGGGGACAAAGGTTCTCAGCCTCTAAGCAGCAGAAGGAACCCTCAAAGAAAGATGCACAAGCATTACTTTCTGAGAATGAAACGTTCTGTATATACAAAAAAAAAAAGGGTCACACAGTGTGGTCATGTTTTTTAAAGAATTGACACCATTTACAGCAACACATGCAGTGAGCGTTTTGGTGAAATGACAGGTGCCAGCGTTACTCCTAGACCATGACTCCGGCACAGTGAGCCTGGTGGGGGCGTGTGGGACCCATCACACTAGGCTCCACTTCTATGCATTTGTAATTTTCCATAATAGCAGCAGCAGCCACAAAGAAAGTCAGAAGACAGTCGACATGCTGGAATCAAGTATTTGTAACACCCAACAACGAAGTGACATCCTCGACCCATTAGGTGCTCTCATAGGCTGCTCCAGAGCCCCACAGTCCTGCCCCTGCTCCTTGAAGCATAAGCTGCTGGCATCATCAGAACCTCAGCAAAAAATGGACAAACCAGACACCCTCCCTACCAGCCAGGTGAGTGAGAGCAGAGGTCAGGGACTAATCTCCCCAGGGACTAGGGCGGTGCCCATTGTCAGAGAGCCATAATCAGATTCAGTCTGGAAATTTGATTTCCCCAGCAAAGGCGGCAGGCCAGGCTGGATGAGACGCCATCAGAGGGCTGGGTAGAGGGACAGAGATGGCTTCTCAGTGACCACCTTCAGCTCCCCAGCTGTCCACATGGTCACTCAGTGGCACCAGCTGATCACGAGAGGGACGACTCCCATGTCCAGGGAGAATACTCAGAAAGGGCCTCTTCCCACGGGGCTCCTGTCCTGCACTAAAGCAGTGCCCAAGGCCAAGGGTGGCCAGGACCAAAGCAATGCTGGTCAGCCCCAGGGGACCTGCTGGATGGGAGGTCCAGGGGACCAGAGGCTGTGTGGGGCTGACACGGAAGCTGGGGATCCAGTCAAGGCAGGGACATTGCTGGGGACCAGGGAGCTGGGCAGCCTAAAGTAGGGCAAGGGCTGGTTCTAGGGACTGTCAGTGACAGAACAAGCCCAGTGACTGCAGGCAGGACAGGACGGGTGAGCAGGCAGGGCAGGCGAGTGTCCCAGAACTGTCCCTTCTCTATGGGAGGCATGAGCCACAGGGAGCCACCCGGCAGGTCACAGACTCTGCTCCCTGTGCCACCAGCAGCATCCTGTAAATCTCCTTGGTCTCCTGAGAACTGCCTCTCCGTGAGGACACATGGCATGGGGTGGAAAGGAGTCCTTTAGGTCCCAGTTTGGAGGAGCCCCCGATACCCTTCCTGTGACTGACCCAGACTCCAGCTACAGCTGCAACAGTGGGTGGCAGCTGTCCCTACAGTGGCAGACTCCAAGCCAGGAAGTACTGGCAGTGAGGGGCCACCTTCTCCGGGCTCCCTGCTGCAGCCCGCCCGGGGCACCGCCAAGGACTCAAAGGCTGGGGAGCTCCAGAGAGAGAGCTACAGGGGCTGCCAGCATAGCGTCCTCTCCCCTGCACCCTCAGCCCACCCAATCCACCCCCAGTGATGAACATGAAGTAGGGGTGTGGAGGGGTGTGGAGGGGTGTGGTGCCCCACTGAGTGGGCTGGGCCCCTGTGGCTGTAGCTGGTCCATCACCTCCACGGCCTCCCAGAATGGGCACTCCACAAGGTCCCGTGTGGCTCAGGCCCCTGCATCAGAGAGGGCAGGTGCAGTGGGGGTGGGGGGTGTTACAAGGCCCCAGACATGGAGCTGAGCCCGGTCCTCTGTGCTCTGGGGTGGGCACAGGGAACAAAGCATCCCTGAGGAGGGAACTGACAGGGCTCACAGCTAGGCTGGGATCAGAGGCAGACAGGCAGTGCCTGGGAGCCCAGCCCTACCACGCCCCACGGCCCCTCTGAGGCACGGTTGGGGACAGCTGTCCAGCAGGCCGCACGGCCTCAGAGGGCAGGTGCAGCAGTCGCTACGCTGGCCACCGGCCTGAGCGCACAGGGCCCTCTGCCTGGAACGCCCTTCCCTCCCCGCCCCAAGACAGTGGGTAGACCCCTTCTTCCCAGCCCCTCTATCGCCATGGCAACGCCCAGGCTTCTCCTGAGGGACAGAGCCTCTTTGTGGCGACACAAAGCCCCTTTGAGGGGAGGTGGGAGTGCAGCCCCTGGGAGCCTATGGCCAAAGGGTCCCTGGGGGGTAAAGCAGGGCCCCCCAGCCCAGCCCCCATCTCAGGTTGAGGAGCCAAGGAAGCTGAGATAGGAGAGCCTTGTGGTTAGGGACTGGGACCTGGTGCTGCCCGCCCCAGCTGCCCACCCAGAATGGTCTCTGGGTGGATGAGCCGGACAGCCCGGGAGGCCAGGCTGGGCAGAGACAGCACTGAGGAGCCTCTCTGCAGGGGCTGGGGGGTTCCCACTTTCTCCCCCGTTGTCGTGACAAAGAACACAGTCTGCTTAGATAAATGGAAAATGGCACGGGAAGGGGGGCTCCCGCCAGTCAGGAACGCCCAGGCCGGCTGCAGAAACAGTGCCTGGTGGGAGATGGGCAGCAAGTCCTCTGTGGGAGGGCAGGCAGGGCCGTGAGATGGCAGGTGAGACGGTGGCAGGTCTGGCACCAGGTGTGCTGAGAGGCCGGGCCCGGGATCTGGGCCCCACCCAGTTCACTGTCCTCTTACTTCTCTGCCTCAGCCTCCGTCCTCATGCATCCGTGCAGGGGAATATGTCGCTGGCCTTGCTGCAGCCACAACTCTGGGACAGGCCAGTTGGGTAACAGGGAACCTCACCATGACTTAGGAAACTGAACCTGAGGGCGATGTGGGTCCTTGGCACGGTGACAGTATGGCTGTGCCAGCCATGCTCCAGCCCCACACCCAGGGAGGCCAGGCCACATTTCCCCAGGCGCCCAGCTCCAGAGCCCCTCCTGTCCTGGCCTCAGGGTCCCTGCCCACCCAGCCACAGACTGCTGCTGACCAGGCACCTGGCAGCTCCCTGCATGCGGGCGCCCTGCCCAGAGGCCCTCCCCAGGCGACCTCACTCTGACCCGCAGCAGCTTTGCTAACTAAGCCCCTGGGGTGGGGGGGTCATTGGCCCCCTGTGGCAGCACGAGGCGGTGCTAGCCCTGGGAGAGATCCATCCTTTTGTAGGCAAATCTACCCGAGTACCAGGGAGTAGGGCCAAGGGGCTGCCCCACACAGCAGTGCCTGGGTCAGCAAGCACTCCCTGCGCCACCCATGGGGGCTCCCACCACACCAGTACCAGCTTGCCTTCCCCATTAGTATCCTGCTCTCTGCCGACACCTGTGGGCACAGAGGTGGGGGCTGGGACTCTCCGGCTGCTGTGGCAGGGAGCGGCCATAGGGTGGTTGCTGTGGTGGACAGAAGCCATGTGGTTCAGAATGGATCACAGGAAGGTGTGGGTGTGACTGCAAGGGCAGGCCTGGGCAGCTGGAGGGAAGCGCTGGGATCCTGAGTGGGAAGCTGCAATGGGGGTCTGTGAGGCTGAAGAGGCTGAGGGACCACTAGATGGGGGAGGGATTCAGGCTGGAGACAGAACCACCGGCAGCTTCAGCCTATGAAGCCCAGAGACAAGACAGGTGCAAAGTCCAGTGCCTCCTCCAAAGGATCCCCCGTCCCTCTAGAACAAAAAAAAGTCACTTTCCCAGCCATCATCTTCCCTGCACTGGAAGGGGGAGAGCCAGGACCCAGCTCTGAGAAGTGAGCCTTGGGAAGGAGGCAATGCTACCATTCCCTGGGGACAACAGCCTGTCCCCTGAAAGTCCTAAGACTCTTGGGAAAGGTGCTGGTCAATGTGCCCTGTTCCCACCAGCACATCAGAGGAGCCCGTGGTGCGAGATCTGACCCAGCATGAAGCAGAGGCCACCCCATCATACGTAGGGAGGTTCCATATCCCCTTTGGTCTGCTCTTGCCTCAGGGTCCTGTGTGGCCTCTGGCCAGTGCTGGCTGCTCCCAGGGCACCTGAGGCACAGCCCATCCCTCCCAGAGCCTTAGCTGGACACTGGCCTTGCTGCTCCCACCCCCCTCCCCTGCTGGGAGCCAGCTCCACTCTGGAGTGCCCATGGCAACAGGCCTAGACACCAGCCTCCAGCAAGTGTGTAAAGTCCTGCCTTTCATATGCAAGCAACGCAGAGGGCCGGGCAGGGGGCTGCGCCACCCCATCCAGGGCAGATTCCAGGCCCTGCCGCCTCCCATCTGGCTCCCACCCCACATACCAGGAGAGCCTCAGGACTGCACTGTGTGTCCAGTCCCCGACACAAAGAGGTGGGAACCCTGCAGAGGGAAGCGCTGACAGACTGGGGCCCTCCTCAAAGCCACCCACACTGCTAAGGTGTGAATACTGGTGTCGCTCAAATTCACGTTAAAACCTAATCTCCAATCTGACATTATTAAGAAATAGGGCCTTTAGGAGGTGATGAGTGTCCTTATGTGCCCTTATAAAAGTGGCCCTTGGGGGCCATGTGAGGACAAACTGAAGGCACCAGCTATGAACAACCCTCACCAGACATGGAATCCGGTGGCGCCTTGATCTTGGACTTTCTATTACTATTATTATTATTTTGAGACACAGTCTTCCTCTTGTTGCCCAGGCTGGAGTGCAATGGCATGATCTCGGCTCACCGCAACCTCCGCCTCCCAGGTTCAAGAGATTCTCCCTCCTCAGCCTCCTGAGTAGCTGGGATTACAGGCATGTACCACCACGCCCAGCTAATTTTTTGTATTTTTAGTAGAGATGGGTTTCTCCATGTTGGTCAGGCTGGTCTTGAACTCCTGACCTCAGGTGATCCACCCACCTTGGCCTCCCAAAGTGCTGGGATTACAGGCATAAGCCACCGCACCCAGCAGTTTTTATTGTTTATAAAGGACTCTGTCTAAGGTATTTGGTGACAGACTGTGAATAAACTGAGACACACACAAGCACACATACAAGCACACCACACACAGGGACCCGTAGATGCCCCATGGGCACACGCACCAGCAGGCACACTCGTCCACACCCACGTGGCTGCTGCTTATCCCATCTAGAAGTCCTGACAGGCCCTTTGCGGGATGGGAGACAACTTGTCTCCTGGTGAGGGTCAGCATGCCTAGTAGACCCCACTCCTGTCTTGGACACCAGGCAAGGCAGACCCCTCTGAGACCCCTAGGCCAAGTCAAGCCTGTCCCTAACACCACCATCTGCAGGACCCCCTGCCTCTAATCCCATATGAGGTTCCTCTGGGACAGGTGGGAGTGGCTGGGCCTGTGGACCCCGAGCTTGCACAGACCCACCCGCAGGGATGAGCACACCTTACAGCACCCTAGTGCCCAGGGAAGACCCTTCCACCATGGGAGGACTCGGAAAGCCGCCTCCCACTCAGTCACATTTAGTGCCTTTCTTAGGAAACAGCTGGTGTGTGCCCTAGAAGGTTAAAGACAGCGTTCAACGGAACTGGGAACAAACAAACCACAATGAAAAGGAGCTGCCATAAATAACGAGGATCCCATGGAGATCTTAAAGAACAACCCAGCAGAGGCAGTAAACAGCAGACAGGACACTGCAGAAAACACGCAGTGTGACGCTGGAGAGAGCACACTAAGACGGTCCCCCAGCCCCAGCGGCAAACAGGAAAGATGACAAGAGCATGGTGGGAGCCGCAGAAGACAGAGCCCAGGGCCAAACTTCCACACGACAGGAGTTCTCAGAGGGAAAACCGACAGACAGTGCTCTTCCAACCACGAAAACGGCCAGAAACCACCTCAACAGGAGCGCGTCCAATGGGGCTGTCAGCGTCAGGACTGGAATATGAGTTAGGGCGTGAGCTTTCTGTCCAGAAAAGAAGCCCAGGAAATCAAAGATGTGTCTATCTCTGGATTTTACAATTCAGTCTCATTTCTTCTGGCTCCTAAATGCCCTGTGTCCACTTCGAGGTATAGGGAGGAGGCCTGCCCAGCCCTGACCTGCAGGCTACGCTGAAGGCTGGGCCATTCTGCAATAGACCATCCGCAGGCCTGCAGGGGCCGCGTGCGGTCCCTCTGTAAATGTCAGCCTCAGCACGCCGCTGCTTGCTGCCTGGCTCCCGTCTCTCACAGCTCAGACACTGTTTTACGATAAGGAAGAGCTGACAGCTTTGTTAAAACAAACAAACGCCTCTCCTTTTTACTTGAGATCTTTTAAAAAGTTAACCTCGCTCTGAAATCCCATAAGGAAAAATTATGGTGAGGTTTCTGGATTTTCAGAGGCAGCAAACTCATCTCACCTAGAGCTCCGGACTACTCACAGAAGCAGTTTTAAGAACCAAAAGAGGCTGGGCGCGGTGGCTCACACCTGTAATCCCAGCACTTTGGGAGGCCAAGGCAGGCGGATTGCCTGAGCTCAGGAGTTCGAGACCAGCCTGTGCAACATAGTGAAACAACATCTCTACTCAAATACAAAAAATTAGCCCAGCATGGCAGCATAGGGGAGTTGCCTAAACCTGGGAGGCGGAGGTTGCAGTGAGCTGAGATTGCGCCGCTGCACTCCAGCCTGGGCCACGGAGTGAGACTGTCTCAAAAAAAAAAAAAAAAAAAAAAAAGAAGAGAACAACTCAGGAGTCCGTGAGGCCTGGGTAACCCAGGGGATCCTGTGCTTGCACTCACTGCTGGGATTCAAATTTGGGGGCTGCCACCACCATGGGCTTGTAAGAAGCCCACAGCCTGCGCACGAAGATTCCCTCAAGGGAATAGCAGCTGCTGATGTGTGGAATTGATTTTTTCAGCAAGGGCCTGTGATTCTGAATGCATTAAGGCAGCTCCAGTTGTCTGTAGCAGTCCTCTGTCAGCTGCCCGTCGGGAGCATTTTCACTGGCTCAGGAAATTCATGGATCTCTGGACTGATGACTCCAACAGATTAGGGATGAATCCAAGAACCACAAAACAAAATCTAAGCAAGCTAAACAACAACCAAACAACAAAGCAAAATGAAAAACTCCATTTGTTCTAGTATTCCTTTTCTTTGCATAATATATTAAAATAAAAAGATGGTAACAGACTACCGTAAACAATGATACACCAACAAATTAGGTAACCTAGATGAAATGGGAAAATTTCCTAGAAACACACAACCTACCAAGACTGAATCATGAAGAAATAGAAAACATTGATTAGATTTACAACCAGGAACAAAACTGAATCAGTATTCAAAAACCTCCAGCAAAGTAAAGCCCAGGACCAGATGGCTGAATTCACTGGTGTATTCTACCAAACATTCAAAGAATTTTTTTTTTTTTTGAGACTGAGTTTCGCTCTTGTTACCCAGGCTGGAGTGTAATGGCGTGATCTCGGCTTGCTGCAACCTCCGCCTCCTGGGTTCAAGCAATACTCCTGCCTCAGCCTCCCGAGTAGCTGGGACTACAGGCACGTGCCACCATGCCCAGCTAATTTTTGTATTTTTAGTAGAAATGGGGTTTCACCATGTTGACCAGGATGGTGTTGATCTCTTGACCTTGTGATCCACCCGCCTCCACCTCCCAAAGTGCTGGGATTATAGGCGTGAGCCACCACACCCGGCCCATTCAAAGAATTTTAACACCAATCTTCCTCAAACTTTTCCCAAAAATAAAGAGGATGGAACACTTCCTAATTTATGAGGCCAGCCTTATCCTAATACTAAAGCCAGGAAAAGACACAAGAAAAGAAAACCACAGGCCAGCAGCCCTTACGAATACTGAAACAAAAATTCTCAAAAAAACACTAGCAAACCAAATTCAGCTGCATTTCACAAGAGTTATAAACCCTAAGCGAGTGGGATTTTACTCCTGGAATGCAAGAATGGTTCAATGCATAAAAAATCAGTGTTAATACACCACGGTGATAGAATTAAGGACAAAAATCACAATCAGGTCAATTGATGCAAAAAAAACATTTAACAAAATTCGATTGTCATGATAAAATCACTCAAACTAGGAAAAGAAGGAAACTTTCTCAACATGATGAAAGCTATATATGAAAAGCCCATAACATCATACTCAATGGTGAAAGACTGAAAGCTTTCCTCCTAAGATCAGAAACAAGACAAAGATGAGTGTTACATGGCAAAACCCCATCTTTACTAAAAATACAAAAAAATAGCTTGGCGTGGTGGTGGGCACCTGTAATCTCAGCTACTCAGGAGGCTGAGGCAGGAGAATCACTTGAGCCCGGGAAGCAGAGGTTGCAGTGAGCTGAGATCGCACCACTGCACTCCAGCCTGGGAAATAGAACAAGACTCCAACTCCAACTCCAAAAAAAAAAAAAAAAAAGGAAGGAAGAAGCAGCTGGGCGTGGTGGCTCACGCCTGTAATCCCAGTACTTTGGGAGGCTGAGGCAGGCGGATCACCTGAGGTCAGGAGTTCGAGACCAGCCTGACCAACATGGAGAAACTGTGTCTCTACTAAAAAATAAAAATAGCCAGGCATGGTGGCAGGCACCTGTAATCCCAGCTACTCGGGAGGCTGAGGCAGGAGAATTGCTTGAACCCGGGAGGCAGAGGTTGCAGTGAGCCAAGATGGTGCCATTGCACTCCAGCCTGGGCAAGAAGAGCAAAATTCCTTCTCAAAAACAGAAAAGAAAAGAAGAAAAACCATTTCTGTTCATAGATAACATAACCTTATATATAAAACCCTAAATATTCCACATGCATTTTTTAAAAACTCTATTATAAAAAATGAAATAAGCAAAAGTGCAGGATAGAAAATGAATACACAGAAATCAGTTGCATTTCTATAAATGAACAGTGAACACTGCAAAAGGGAAACTTAAAAAACTTCCATTTACCATAGCATTAAAAAGAATAGCATACATAGTACTAAACTTAAGAAACTTAAGATCTGTAGGCAGGCCGGGCGAGGTGGCTCACACCGGTAATCCCAGCACTTTGGGAGGCCGAGGTGGGTGGATCACCTGAGGTCAGGAGTTCAAGACCAGCCTGGCCATCATGGTGAAACCCCATCTTAAAAAAGAATAGCATACATAGTACTAAACTTAAGAAACTTAAGATCTGTAGGCAGGCCGGGCGAGGTGGCTCACACCTGTAATCCCAGCACTTTGGGAGGCCGAGGTGGGTAGATTGCTTGACGTCAGGAGTTTGAGACCAGCCTGGCCAACATGGTGAAACCCCATCTCCATAAAAAATAAAATAAATAAATAAATAAAATATTACAAATAAAAATTAAAGAAGACCTAAATCAGTGGAAAGATGTGCAATGTTCATGGTTGGGAAGATTTACTACTGATGATACTACTGAAACAGAGCAGCAGATTCAACGCAACGCCTGTTAATATCCCAGTGACAGCCAGGCACAGCAGCGAGTACCTGCAGTCCTAGCTACTCAGAGGCTGAGGCCAAAGACCTGATTAAACCCAGAGGTTCAAGGCCACAGTAAGCTAGGATCACACCATACATTCCAGCCTAGATGACAGAACAAGATCTGTCAGAAAACAAAAAATCTCGATGACGTTGTTTGTAGAAACAGAGAAATCTATCATAAGATTCATATTGATCTTTAAGAAGCTCAAAGAGCCAGCTCGGTGCAATGGCTCACGCCTGTAATCCCAGCACTTTGGGAGGCCGAGGCAGGTGGATCACGAGGTCAAGAGATCGAGACCATCTTGGCCAACATGGTGAAACTCTGTCTCTTTAAATAAATAAATAAATAAATAAATAAAAAGAAGCCCAAAGAGCCAAAACAATCTGGAAAAAGAACAAAGTTTAAGGACTCACACTTCCTGATTTCAAAACTTACTACAAAGCTATAGTAATCAAAACAGTGTGATATTAACATACAGACAGACACACAGACCAATGGAATAGAATACAGAGCCCAGAAACAAACCCTCAAGAATATGGTCAAATGACCCTCAACAAAGGTGCTGAGACCATCCCTTGGGGAAATGATGGTCTTTTCAACAAATGTTGGAACTGGATACCCACATGTAAATGAATGAACTCAGGCCCTTGCCTTATTATAGATATAAAAATTAACTCAAAATAGATGAAAGATCTAAACATAACCCTCAAACTATAAAACTCTTAGAAGAAAATACAGGGCAAAGTCTTCATGACATTGGATTTGGCAATCATATCTTGGATAAGACACCAAAAACACAGGCAACAGAAGTAAAAATAAATTGGACTACATCCAAATTTAAAATGTCTGTTCATCAAAGGACACAATCAATATAGTGAAAAAACAACCCCACAATGGGAGAACAGATTTGTAAATCATATATCTGATAAGGAATTCATATCCAGAATATGTAAAGAACTCCCAAAACTTAACAACAGCAAAAAAAACAAATAACTCAATTTAAAAATGGGTGGAGTTGAACTGACATTTCTCCAAAGAAGATATAAATATGGCCAACAAGTATGTTAAAAATTTGCTCAACATTTCTAATCGTTAGAGAAGTGCAAACCAGCTGGGCGCAGTGGCTCACGCCTGTAATCCAAGCACTTTGGAGGCCAAGGCGGGCGGATCACTTGAGGTCGGGAGTTCAAAACCAGCCTGACCAACATGATGAAACCCCGTCTTTAGAAAATAAATAAATAAATAAATAAAAGAGAAGTGCAAACCAAAACTTCAATGAAATATCACCTTACACCCCTTAGGATGGCTAGTCAAAAAAAAAAAAAAAAAAAAAGCGTTGGCAGGGATATGGACAAATTAAGACCCTTGTGCACTGCTGGTGGGAAATGTAAGATCAGTATGGCATGTCCCCAAAAAATTATAGAATTACCATATGGTCCAGCAATCAGAAAATTCTGTGTTACATATCTAAATGAATTGAAAGCAGGATCTCAAACAGATATGTGCACAACCATATTCACAGCAGCCTTATTCACAATAGCCAAAAAGGGGAAGCAATCCAAATGTCCACCAGTGGATGAATGGATAAACAAAATGTGGTATAGACATACAATGGAATATCATGCAGCCTAAAAGAGTAAGAAAATTCTGACATGCTATTCTCATCATGCTAAGTGAAATAGGCCAGTCACAAAAAGACAGATACTGTGAGATTCTATTTATATAAGGCATCTAAAGTAGTCAAATAATAGGAAAAGTAGAAGCAGCTCAAGAAAAGGGCAAATGGAGAGTTTTCTAATGGGTACAGAGTTTCTGTTTTGCAAGAATTTAAAAAAGTTCTGAAAATAGTTGCACAGCAATGTGAACAAACAACGCTACTGAATTGTACACTTGAAATGGTTAACATAGTAAACTTTATGTTTTGCGTATTCCACCATAATTAAAACTTAAAATTTAAAAAGAGGTCCCTTCACATAATAAGTAAGAAATTGCATAATACCCTTTTAAATAAATAGTCTATCAAACGTAAACATTTAAGACTAGGCATGGTGGCTCACACCTGTAATCCCAGCACTTTGGGAGGCCAAGGCAGGTGGATTGATGGGGCCCAGAAGTTCAAGACCAACCTGGGCAACATGGCACAACCCTGTCTGCACAAAAAATACAAAAATCAGCCAAGCATGGTGGTGTGCACCTGTAGTTCTAGCTGCTTGGGAAGCTGAGGTGGGAGGATCACTGGGGCCTGGGAGGTCAAGGCTGCAGTCAGCTGTAACCATGCTACTGAACTCCAGCTTGGGTGACAGAGTGAGACCCTGTCTGAAAAAAATTTAAAAAATTAATAAAAATTTAAGAATACAGAATTGGCTGCTTAGAAACAGTGAAAAAATACACTCCCTCATCAGACCTTAAAATATATGGGTTATAGGCCGGGTGCAGTGGCTCACGTTTGTAATCCCAGCACTTGGGAGGCTGAGGCAGGCGGATCACGAGGTCAAGAGATCAAGACCATCCTGCCCAATATGGTGAAACCCCGTCTGTACTAAAAATACAAAAAAATTAGCTGGGCGTGGAGGTGCGTGCCTGCAGTCCCAGCTACTCGGGAGGCTGAGGCAGGAGAATTGCTCAAACCCAGGAGGCGGAGGTTGCAGTGAGCCAAGATCCCGCCACTGCACTCCAGCCTGGCGCCTGGCGACAGAGCAAGACTCTGTCTCAAAAAATATACATATAGAGATAGATAGATAGATATAGATATATGAGTTATAGCCAGAATTGTACTCAGAGGTAAATTCACAGCCTTAAATAGTTTAATTATCAAACAATAAAGAATATGAGTAAACTATGCTCTAAACAAAAATTCTCATTGAAATGACCAAGAAAACACGGAAATTAAGGGAATAAAAATTGTACCTATCCCTGACTACCTTTCACAAGCCAGAAAGAGAAATTTTATTTTTTTTCTTCTTCTTTTTTTTTTTTTTAAAGATGGGGTTTCACCATGTTGGCCAGGCTGGTCTTGAACTCCCGACCTCAGGTGATCCACCCACCTCAGCCTCCCAAAGTGCTAGGATTACAGGCGTGAGCCACCGCGCCCGGCCGAGAAATTTTCAACAGACATTGTTCAGAGAGAACAGGACTAGAAGAAGATATAGAAAATTAACCTGTGAGCCCAGGATCACACTGTCACGTTCCCTGCTGTGCTCTCAGGCCTCCGCCTGAGTGAAGATTTGCAAAAATCTAAACCTTCCCCTGCCTCTACATCTGGAACTGAAAGTCAGAGAGGGGAGAGAGAGACCACCTGGGCTTCTGCTGGGTGACAGGCCAGGGCAGGGCAGCAGCCAGCACAGCACCTGACACACAGCAGGCGCTTGAGTTGTTTCTGCTGCACAAAGAAAGCAAGGATGAGCAGCCGGAGAACAGTGCACTGGCCAGCAAAGCACTGCAGCTCCCCTGCGCAGGCCGGCCTGAAGAGTCAGAGCTGGGCCCTACACTGAAGGCAATTTGTCCAGGAAACTGAAGAAGTGTCAGGAAAAGGAATGCCCTGGGGCTCCAGAGGCTCAGGAATACTGCCTTGGTGAAGCCACCTCTGCATCTAGAATGACCAGGGAGTGGGCCACCTGAGCAATCTGTAGAGTCCAAGGTGGAGATGGGCAAGGAGCAAGGATGGTGGTGTCCCAGGGACCGATGATGGCTTTTATCCTGGAGGGGATGAGGAGACTCATGAGAGGAAGTCATAAACATTTGCGGAAGGGTGGGCAAGAAAACCAGGCTCAGCACAGGAGCTTCCAAAGCCCTGGCAGAAGAAGCTCCTATGAGCTGCAGGGGAAGGGACAGGGGACACTGCTCTAATCCCACCCAGTTCCCTCCTCACTGCCCAAGCTTGCTGTCCTCAGATCTGGGGGACACTCCTCCTGCCCTACCAAGGTCGTCACTATTGGTGGGTGACATAGTTTGGTTAGTTGTCCCCGCCCAAATCTCATATTGAAATGTAATCCCCAATTCTGGAGGAGGGGCCTGATGGGAGATGATTGGATCGTGGGGGCAGAGTTCTCATGAATGGTTTCACACCACCCCCTTAGCGCTGTCCTTGCAATAGTGAGTGAATTCTCATGATAGCTGGCTGTGTACAAGTGTGTGATATCTCCCCTCCTCTCTCTCCTGCTCCTGCTTTCACCATGTGAAGTGCCTGCTCTCACTTCCCCTTCCACCAGGACTGGAAGCTCCGTGAGCCCTCCCCAGAAGCTGATGCTGGAGCTCTGCTCCCTGTACAGCCTGCAGAACCATGAGCCAATGAAACTTTTCTTTATAAATTACCCGGTCTCATTTATTTATTTATAGCAATATAAGAACAGCCTGATACGGTGGGGGTAGAGAGGCCCCAAGTAAGCAGAGCAGGACAGGGGGGCTTAGGGTTGTGGGGGAGCACCAGGAGTAAAGGGACCATGCCAGCCTACAAACTGGACCTCAAGACCCAGGACTCCCCAGGGTACAAGGCTGTGAGCCTGGGTCACTGGGTCACAGGCAGCCTCCTTCCTTGTACCACACTGTGGGGCCTGCCTGGACCCACCCCCAGCAACACTGAACCTCTGGAAGACCCTGGCTCTGCAAAGACAAAAGTCCGTGAACATGAAGCCTTCATTTAAAATTAACCAAGGCCTCTGTTTCACAGGTTTGGTAAATAAACATCTGGAATTCTTTCTTCAAACACAAACAATAGCTGAATTAGTCTCGTCACAAATAATAGCTCCCTGCAGATGGGCAAATGCCACAGAAATGTCACCAAAAAGGCTGGAAAAGAAAGGTATGCTTGCCTGGGAATGGGCTGTCTGGCTGAGCCTCAGTTTCCCCAGTGTAAGACACCCCACTCCCACATACTCTGAGGCCCTGGAGGAAGATGGGTCTCACCCAAGTCCCTGGCCCCAATAGAGTCTGGGCTGCGGCAGGTAGAAGAATGGGGCTGGGGAACTCCAGCTGAGAGGAGGTGGAACCAGGTAGGGTTCTGACCATGCCCTGTCCTCTCCAAGGCCCTGGACAGGTTGCCAGCCCTCCCGAGAGGCACTAAGACCCCATCCTCCCCAGGCAAGGGGACACAGGTGAGGCTTATAGTCTCTGCTCACTGACTGGGGGATCTGGGGCCATGGCCTCCCTGCCCCAGTGTGTTCAGAAGGCCCCTCCCCAGCAACTTCAGTTGCCAGAAGGTGCCAGGTGCCTCCAGGGTGCTTAGAACATAGGCCAGGCAGGGTGGGTCACGCCTGTAATCCCAGCACTTTGGGAGGCCAAGGCGAACGATCACCTGAGGTCAGGAGTTCAAGACCAGCCTGGCCAACATGGTGAAACCCCATCTCTACTAAAAATACCAAAAATTAACGGACTGTGATGGCACGCGACTGGAGTCTCAGCTACTTGCGGGGAGGGGCTGAGACAGAAGAATAGCTTGAAGCTGGGAGGTGGAGGCTGCAGTGAGCCGAGATCGCGCCACCGCACTCCAGCCTGGGTGACAAAGTGAGACTTTGTCTCAATGAAAAAAAAAAAGGAACATGAGGGGTGGCATCTTCCTTCCCCCCATCCCTGGGCCCTGGCTCCAGGCCCCCAACCAGCTCCTGCTGACCTCTCTTCCCCTGCCCTGCTACCTCCCTCCTCCTGCATCCCAGCTCCTTCTGTACCTGACCCTGAATCCCATCCCAAGTCTCCCTGTCCCCCACCTCCTCCCGAACCCCTCCTCTACCTCCTCCTCCTCCCTTCCGGGCTGTCACAGGCCTTTTCAGCCGAGTGCCCAGAGCCCCACCCTTCTCTGTGCTGGGAGACCAGGTGGTCCATGGCATGTTGCAAGGGGCACAGCCGATCCCCTCCAGAGCCCTGGCGCCCGCATGTGCACGTGGACCTGAAACCTCAGGTGGGGGAAGCTGAGGTGCACCAGCTGTGCACACAGGAGGCTCAGCCCTGTGTGCCATCTTCACAACCAGGATCCAGCAGTGCCCTTGGCTGCAGGTCCCAGAGCCCTGCCTGGGAGGTGATCATCTGCAGGGGTGCTGGCATCACTAGGTACCAAACCCTACAGGGACCAGGCTGGGGTGAGAAAGGGCACAGGATGGGGGGGGCAGAGGCTGAGCAAGAAGCTCCCACACCCACTGTGCAAGGTGCCCGAGGCAGTCTCAGTGGGGATGAGCTTTGGGCCCAGGATGGCCTGGATCCCGTAGCACACCAGGAACTGTGTCACCTCACACACCCCCACTAGGGGATCTAGGCTCCTGATTCACAGATAAGGAGCCATGCACAGGGTAGGGGCACCTCATGGAAGGGGCGGATCCCTGCGCTATCTGTCTTCCCAGTGGGGGTTGTCCTCAGTGCAGAGCCCTGGGCGGTCACTGTCTGCAGAAGGTGGGCGTGACTCTCTCTCTGAAGAGGGGCTGCTGTGGCACCTTCCTTCAGCTGCTCCTTGAGACCTTAGTGTCCCTGGTATGGATCATCCCACCAACGCTCTGCCCCCAGCACACACACATCTTCTGTCTTACCGGGACTTCAAGGTCAAGCCCAAGTTGTTTAAATACAGAAAAGTCACTCCGGGCATGAAATGTTTGTTGCCACAGCCCTGACGGTGTAAACAAGCTGGAAAACAGCCTGAACACCCAGGATGGGGGGCGTCTCCTGAACACACCTGGGAAAAGAGCAAGGCCCGAGGGGAAGGAGCCAAGGGCGCCTGAGGAGAGGCAGGCGCAGTGCAGTGGGGCACCATGGGTATGACAACAGCGGGCACTGATGGGCAGTGCCGGGGGCACAGGACCATGGCACACATCACACCTGGAAAGCACACGTCGGGAGGGGTGGGGAGGTCAGGGGTGCCGGGCTGTGGGCCTGAGACAGGCATGACTTTCTGTTCCCCTTTTTCTGTGTTTTCTACATTGTCTATAAACAAGTACATATTTCTTTATTATTTAAAGGGCCAGGCGCAGTGGCTCACGCCTGTAATCCCAGCACTTTGGGAGGCCGAGGAGGGCAGGTCACTTGGGGCCAGAGGTTTGAGACCAGCCTGGCCAACATGGCAAAACCCCTATCTCTACTAAAAATAAAAAAATTAGCCGGGTATGGTGGCACATGCCTATAATCCCAGCTACTCAGGTGGTTGAGGCACGAAAATCACTTGAACCCGAGAGGCAGAGGTTTCAGAGAGCCAAGATTGTATCACTGCACTCCAGCCTGGGTGACAGAGCAAGACTCAGTCTCAAAAAAAAAAGGCAGGAGTCCTGGCACCACAGTCACCTGGCCTCTTCCACTCAGTGTCTTGGCCTCTCCCTGGCTCTTAGCCTCTCAGGAACACCCAGGGGAGCCTGGCCCAGCAGACGCAGGAAGCATGTCTTTGACACTGTAAGGACCTCAACTCCAGGCCTGGAGTGGGTGGTGGAGCCTCTGAGAGGGGAGGTGCTGACTGAAGGGTGGGCCTTGCCCAGGGTGAGACCTCTCCACCCACACCGTCCCTGACTGCTCAATGGCCTGGCCTCACTTTTTCCACCAAGACCTCCTGGATGGGCCCTGGGGATATCCAGCACCTTCCTCCAGGGCACACAGCAAAGGCCCCAGGGAGGACTGGAAGGAATGGGTTGGCAGCCATCTCTGCAGCCTCATTATCTTGCAAAACACAGAGAGCAGCAAGTAAATTCAGATGTGTAAATGGCCTATTTAGAATTTCAGGAAGAGTAAAAATATTTTAAAAAGAAAAAGTTTAACTAAAGGCATACTTCATTAAATTAATTTTTTTTTTTTATGGAGATGGAGTCTCACTAGGCCACCCAGGCTGGAGTGCAGTGGCGCAAGCTCTGCTCACTGCAACCTCCGCCTCCCAGGTTCATTCGATTCTCCTACCTCAGCCTCCAGAGTAGCTGGGACTACAGGCTCTTGCCACCACGCCCAGCTAAGTTTTTTTATTTTTAGTAGAGATGGGGTTTCACCATGTTAGCCAGGCTGGTCTCATCTCCTGACCTCGTGATCCACCCGCCTCTACCTCCCAAAGTGCTGGGATTACAGGTGTGAGCCACAGCACCCAGCCTAAAGGCATATTTCAAATACTGAACTTATCAACTGCAAAATGGTCAACCTGGCAAGGTGGGCCATAAGGGAGGGGGTATGGGGCGCCCAGCTGCCATCTTCCCAGCTTCACACGGTATAGCTGTCCCCACGTCCTCTGCCAGGCAAGTGGGAGAAGCCTCAAGCTCCCCAAAACTGAGCTGTGGGGGGGGCACTCCCACAGGAACAACCCCGCTGCATTGGACCTGACTCAAAGGATGCCCCTGCTGAGGGTCAGGAACCCAGCCTGAGTCCAGGGAGGCTTCTCAAACAGCCAGCCAGAGCCAACACCGCAGACAGCGGGACAGGGGAGGCCCAAGAAGGGGCCAGAGAGGCGAGCCCAGGGGCCTGGGATGCTCCAGGAAGGACAAGGATGAGGGAGGGAGGAAATGTACCAAACGGTCACCACACTGCGGCCTGTGTGACCAGCCTCTCCCTCAGGGGAGCCCCTGGGCACGGCACAGCCAGGGCCCTTGCTGGTGGCCTGGGCACTGCAGACCTCTCCAAGCTGACCCTGCAGCACAGCCTCACCCAGCCACAAGTCATAAACAAGGAGCTGCACAGCGGGGCGGCTGGCCAGTCCACACCAGGCTCTCCAACCACAATGCAACGTCCTCGTGCAGCCGCCAGATCGCCAACCACCACCTGCCCACCAGCCTGAGGCTGGAACACAAAGAGGACACGCATGAGCCCCTGGTCTAGCGGTGCCTCTGTCAGAGGCGTGTGAACCAGAACGACTCCATCTCAAATAAGAGCTGGGTAAAATGAGGCTGAACCCTACTGGGCTGCATTCCCAGACAGTTAAGGCACTCTAAGTCACAGGATACGGGAGGTCGGCAAAGTACAGGTCATAAAGACCTCGCTGATAAAACAGGCTGCAGTAAAGGAGCCAGCCAAAACCCACTAAAACCAGAATGGCCACCAGAGCGACCTCTGGTCATCCTCACTGTTACACTCCCACTGGCGCCATGACAGTTTACAAATGCCATGGCAACACCAGGAAGTTACTCTATATGGTCTAAAAAGGGGAGGCATAAATAATCCACCCCTTGTTTAGCATATCATCAAAAAATATGTTAAAATGGGCAACCATCTGTCTGTGGAGTAGCCATTCTTTCATTCATTTAGTTTCTTAATAAACTTGCTTTCACTTTGCACTGTGAACTCACCCTGAATTCTTTCTCGCATGAGAGCTAAGAAACCTCTCTCGGGGTTTGGATCAGGACCCCTTTCCTGTTAACACCTCTGCCTCGGGTAACGAGGATACCAGAGCCTGCGACCCTCAAGGATGAGGCCAATCCTCCCTGCAGACTGACATAGCAGCCTGGGTAAGGGACACCCCCCGCTTCCCCATGAAAGGCCACGTGAGCAGACATCAGGAGAGTCACACCCCTCACTGCAGGCTGGCTCAGGGGCTGTGGGCCCCGAGTTCCTAGCAGCATCCCCAACCTTAGTCAGCATACAGCATCCAAAGGCCGGGCACACACAGAGAGGCCCAGGTGGCTGTGGGGGCTTCTGAGGGTGCCGTCACAGTGGGGCCTAGGCCTTGTTCTCAGGAAACGAGTCCCAGGTGTACCACGACCCTTGCAAGGCAGCCGGCCTGCTCCAGGAGTGACAGCTCACAGGGAGTCCCGTACAGGTCCCAGAGAGGAGAAATAGTGGAACAACCTGCCCCAGAGGCACACGCTGGATACTTGGGACGCCTGCCAGCAGACCGACAGGAGGCGCCCCCCCCCCTGCATCTTTACAACACCGGCAACCACAAACCCGAAGACATGAGGGCATCAGGGCATCTCCAATTTCTAGTAACAGAAGACACTAGTCCAGAAACAGTTCAGGCCGCACACAGTGGACGGTGACTCACATCTATAATCCCAGCACTTTGGAAGGCTGAGGCGGGAGGATCACCTGAGGTCAAGAGTTTGACATCAGCCTGGCCAACATGGCGAAACCCCATCTCTACTAAAACAAAAATTACAAAAATTAGCGGGGCATGGTGGGAAGTGCTTGCAATCCCAGCTACTCAGGAGGCTGAGACAGGAGAATTACTTGAACCCGGGAGGTGAAGGTTACAGTGAGCTGAGACTGTGCCACTGCGCTCCAGCCTGGGTGACAGAGCGAGACTCTGCCGCAAAACAAGCAAACAAAAGGGTCACAGTTCAGACGCAGCTGTAAAAACAGAGTTAAATCTTTGCCGCCCATTTGCATCAGAATAAATACTAGCTGGGCTATGGGCTGAATGTTTCCCCCAAAGTTCATGTGTTGGAAATTTAATTCCCAATGCAACAATGTTCAAAGACGGACCTCTGAGAGGTATTTAGGTCACAAGGGCTCTGACACATGAATGGATTAATTCCATTACTGTGGGAGTGGATTCGTTATCTTGGGAGCAGGTTCCTGATAAAAGGCTGGATTCCGCCTCCTTCGGGGCTCTCACACACGTGTGCCCCTGCCCTTCTGCGACCTCCCAGAGGATGCCCCAACAAGAAGGCCTTTGCCAGATATAGCCCCTCAATCCTGGACTACCCCACCTCCAGAATTGTTAGAAATAAATCTTTATTCTTTAGGAATTAGCCAGTCTTGGGTAGTCTGATACAGCAGGACAAAATGGACTAAGACAGATTAAATCCTGTGTACAAAACTAAAGTAAAAATACCTTCTAGAAAAGATGGGTGCATGTTTATCTGGCTACATGCTAGGGAGGGCTGACGACACAGAGTGACAGAATATCTAAAAATGGGGAAAAATCCAACAGACTTCACCACAAAATAGGAAACATTTTTGACATCAAAAACTATCATAAACAAAAATTAAAAGAGTGAGAAAAATGTGCAGTAGGCAGACAGATGAGTGAAGAATTAATATCTTTAATATATAAAGACACACACCAATGGCTGAGAAACACATCAAAACCCAAGACAAAGCCCAGCATGGGGGCCACGTGGCCGCAAGAGACGCAGCCGGCTGCAACCCTTTGCAGGCACATGGGGCTGACGGAGGAGGCTGGGCTGGTGCTGGTCTCCGAGAGGACACCAGTGCTGGGCAGCTGTGGGAAAGGGCAGGACGTTTATGTCCCGGCCAGCCCTTCTCAGCTGGGCCTGGTCTCGGTGTGCACCACCCCCCACACCCTCCCAGCACCCCTCCTAAGCGAGCTCTGTTACTCATCACCATCCTGTAACCTTGCAGTTGACCACTGGTCTCTCTGTGTTGCGGATGTCCTCAACCAGGCTGGGAGCTCTTCAGGGGCAGGACTGCGCCTGCTGTGCCTGTGATGCCCAGGGCCCAGCATGAGGCTGGGTGAGTGGGTGCTGAGCGTGGTGACACCTGGGTGTTTCCATCAGCCCCTGTCCCAGCTGAGCCCTGAGGCTCCCTCCGCAGCTCCCTCCTGCTGTGGAGAGGACAACCCAGGGCCCAGCAGAGCAAGCAGCCAGAAGCCAGGGCCCAGGTTTTGCTTCCCAGTCTGTGAAACAGGGCCCAGGCCAGAGCAGAGATGGCACAAATGCCATCACCCAACACACCAGTGTCCAGGGCAGACATGAATAATCAATCACCATAGCAGACATGAATAATCAATCACCACATTCCAGATGGGCAGGACAGGAGATGGGAAAGGCAGAGACAGGAAAGGCAGAGAAAGAGGCACAGAAAGGGCCACGAAGAAACACAGAGAAGACCAAGAACTGGATTGGCGAGGGAAAAGGAGGGACAGGAAAGGAGCAGGGAACAGGAGGGAGAGTGGGCAAGTGTGCCTGGGCAGCCTCGGACCTGACCAGTTTGCCATCCTGCTGTGGACCCTGTTACCAGGGTTGTCGTCTGGTGTCTGGCTCACCTGGCTTCCCTGAAGTGCAGTGACCCTATGAGGATTTAAGGGCAGTGGGGCAGCCCCTCCTGCCACCCCAAGACGCCCTGTCACCTGTGCCACAAGCAAGCCAAGTACCTTGTCTGAGCCTCTTTGTCCCAACCCAGAAGACCCTCCATAGCCAACGGCCTCAGAAGTGACAATCTCAACTAGATGCTGGTCCTCCCACACAGCCAGGCAGCAGCAGACCCAGTTTCCACTAGGTTGGCCCGACCGGCAGCTTCCCACACCCAAGGACTTGGGAACAGGCAAAGAGTCAGCCATCCTGTCCCTCCCCTCTGTCCTAGAGCCCTCAGCCCAGGTCATGCAGGCATCCGGAGGCCATGTCCTTCTCCCACCACTTAAACACAGCACTGGCTGGGCCACGCCTCCACACTGGGCACTAAGTATCACTGAGAAACCACAGGGCTGTCAGCCATGCCTCCCACAGAGAGTGCTTGCGGTAGGGGACAAGCAGATGGCCAGGCTGGGGACTGGAGGAACAAGAGTGGCCAGGAGCCATTCTTTTAAGCAATCACCCCCTCTGCTGAACAGCATGCATCGCAGCAAAACCCTGGCAGTGCGGATGTGAGCAGGGCATGCCTTACCGCCCTTCAGAGGGTCCTGGGGTACACTGACGGACATGGAGCACTCAGTCTGCAACCCTGCCACACTATCTGGGCACCATGCCTCAGTCCCACTGGAGCTAGCAGCCATGATAAGCAGAGGAAGCCCCAAACACAGATAATACCCAAGGCCACAGGCTGACATACGTGGTCTATGGTGATCAGAGCGCATTCAGACTATTCAGCTACGGGCTGTCTGCAGCCGTTTTCATCCTACAATGGCAGAGCACTGCAGCTGTGACAGACCACAAGGACTGCAAAATGGAATGACTTACTATCTGACCCTTTCAGACAAAGTTTTGTGTACCTGGCCTCCAGGACTATCCTCTGTCCCTGTGGCTCCGGTCTCCCGGGCGCAGGTGAATGGCCTGGCCCAGCAGGCTCTGCCGATACTGGATGCCACTGCAGCTGGCATCCTAGCTAAGCCAGGTGAAGGGCAGACCCAGTGAATGTCCCCGCCAACACCAACCAGCAACCTAGTCGGCCAGCCCCACACAGGCTTGTCCCTGAGGCCAGACATCAAACCAGTGGCTGCTGTTCATATTCAGGCCAGTAACAAACCCAAGCCGGGTGGCAGGAGGCCCCCATATTCGCCCTGTCCAGCCCAGGGGCTGTGCCCACCCAGGGTGAGAACCAGGAGCACACAGGGCCATAGTCCATTCCTGTCGTCCCCACCCACCAGGCTCGCCAAAACACTCTGCTGTCCCACGTGGGAGAGGATGCCCCCAGGCTAAACCCAGGCCACTCACCTGTCTTGAGGGGAGATCAGCATGTCCTGACACCCACCCTGAGGGCTCTGGCTCCTGCAGGGAAACCAGAGAGCACAGGTGAGGTCGATCTGGCTGGGTAGGGCCCTGCCGGATAAAGGTACACTAGCCCAGACCATCCTTCAAGCAGGTCCCTATCATGCCTGACCTCAAGATCATCCCATGCTGCTCCCGACTCAGCCACACACTCATGTGCCCCTTCTTGTCCCCACGCATCCAGGACTGCTGTCGACACTTGTCAGCATTTCTAATGCTGTCGACCATCCTTCAAGAACATGATCCTTCAGAGACCTGGACTGATAATGACGTCTTCCCCATCACAGACAGCACAGCAGGGAGGACTCCCACCCTAGGGTGGCCAGGCTTGGAGTCCTGCTGGCCCAAGTAGGTGCTCATAGCCCTATAAGGCAGCCCCTGCTCCACGGCCCCAGAGTCCACTTCCACCTTGTGGACCAGGCCACGTGCCTCTCCTGAGGTTCCCTGAGGCCAGTGCAGATCTTGAGCTCCCAGGCAGGCAGCTGTCCCCAACAGTCTCCAGGACAGGGAGCGTGGGGAAGCAGGCAGGCTCCAGGCCCTAGAGCTGCAGACAGGTGTGAGTGACCACTTGTCTGGGACCAGGGGATCTGGCACTCCAGCCTGGGGTGCCCAGGCTTATGAGCTGGAGCAGGAGCCAAAGGGAGTATTTGTGCTCACACAGCCTTTAGCCTGCGTCAGGGAAGAAGGACCCTGCAGCTTCCTGTCTCAGCCAGTGGCCCGGGGGACACATTCCCTCTTGTTATACCTAGGCCTGGGGATGCTGCCAGAGTGTTCGTGTTGTAAAAATGAAAAACAGGATGCCGCAGGCAGGGAAAGACCGGGCCTCGGAGGGGAGGCCATCTCTGGGGGACACGGGTAATGAGCGCTCTCTCCCCGGCTCTCCGGTGTTTTCTAGATTGTTCTGCCCTCTGCTCAATCGTCCTTTGTGGTCATGGCCCATTCTGGTGCCCCAACAGTGTGTCTCCTTGTCTCACAACAGCCTCTTCATCATGGGAAGGAGTTCAAGTGAGGATGGGTGACTAGCTAGCCCTCAAGGTGGGATCATGGGGGGCAGGACCCAGGGCCAGAGGCAGGGAAGAACAAACCCAAGCCAGGCACATGTGCATATGCATGTGTGTGCATGTGAATATATGTGTGTGTGCATGCCTGAGAGGGGCGGGCCCGGCTGGGAGTCCACCCCCAGGAAGAGGAGCTGCGGCTCCTACCCCAAGGTCTGAGGCTCAGGAACCAGCTTTTGCTCTGAGTGTGACATTTCTAGAAAACCTCTGCTTTTAGCTTAAGTGTTCACATAGGTTTTGTACCACAGAGAACCATGTGACCTTTTTATCAGCCCTGATAACCACCAGCCTCTCCCCAGGAGTCACCATGCGCCACAGACTCAGACACACTCGCTGTAAGCCGTCATCTCACGGATCTATCAGGTGCCTCGGGTCAGCTAGATACGCCACTCTACACGTGGAGAAAGTGGGCCCAGGGCAGACAGTGGCTGGGCCAGGATTTGAACTCAGGTCTTCCTGCCCCCAGGGCCCCCCAAAGTCCCCCACCCAGTTGGGGAAGTGTGGCCAAAGAAAAACATGGCACCTTGCTCATGGGCCTCCCACTTTGTGGGCTCCAGTGAGGCCAAGAACCTGCAACCATATGGGAGAGCCAATAGGAGACCCTGGTGGGCACTGGGGAGGGCGTGCCCCAGGAGATGGGTGGGAGCAGAGAACGGCAGCACCACAGGAGGCAGCGAGAGCTGTGGTCTCTCCTAAGGATGCACTAGTCACAGCAGTATGGTACAGGCAGAGGCAGAGCAGAGCATCTGTGGCCAACTTGTGGGAGCTCTGGGCAGTGGATGGACAGAGGGACGACAGACAGGACAATGACATGAAGGCAGAACTAGTGATGGGATCATAAAGGAAGGTGGGGGGTGGTGCTCACCTTGAAGAGCCCCTCTGAGTACCACCTCAGGGGTGCTCTGCAGGCTCTGGGGTCACCTGCCTGGCCAAGGACCCAGTACCGGCCACCTCAAGGTCAGGACACGACCATGCCCTTTACTGGACTCTTTCTCCCAGTGAGGATGGCCTGGGCCTGCCCGTGGCATGGGCCTCCCTCAACTGGGACTCCCCAGCAAACTGTCCAGACCCAGTGGTTAGCCACGGGGCTCCTCCAGCCCCTGGCTACACCCCGCAGACCAATCCACTGAAGCTCTAGGGAGGCCTGTGGTTCTGGCACAGTATCCATTGTCCAACCAGAGGGCTGAGAGGTCTCACACTGGGGCATAAGCTTAGCCCAGGCCACATAGCCAGACTGGCAAGCTACAGCCCCCTGGATGGCTGACCGCACAGGGCGGCTCCCAGGAGTACACACTGGGCCCAGAACTGGGATGGAGGATACAGCCTGGCCTGGGCAGGCAGTGAGGAGCCCAAGTGAGCTCTGCACTCCCTGCAGTGTGGCCTCGGCAGGCCACCCCTCCCCAGGTCTCCTCACTTCCTGCTCCTGCTCCGTGAGTGAGAGGTGACACTGACTGCAAGTAGCTGAGAATATGGCCTGGCAACAGCCAATTCAGGCAGGTACGTGGAGTGCCTCATGGCCACTGGACAGGGAAGGTCCCTGCTGCTCAATGACAATGGTGTCCACTACAACAAAAACCAGTGTCCTCCTAGGCCTGCTGCCACTCTGGGCACATAGAGAACATGCCCACTTCTGCTGCGGACACTGAGGCACAGCCCACACCTGGGAGGCCTGTGAGGCGCCTGGCACACACCTGAAGGATGCTGCACTTTTGAGACTACACCGGCACAGGGTTGGTCCTTCACTGTCCCCACTAAGCCTGTGTCTGCTCACCCACCATCTGACCCTCAGGCCTCCCTCTGCCTTGCACCAAGCGTGCGAAGGGTACCGAGGGGCCTTGCTTGGCTCTTCTCCAACTCCAAGCCCTCGATGGGCAGCTCAGAGGCTGAGCTCCGGTCATCCAAGCCAGGTCTGGGGAAGGGTCCTGACTACAGCAGGAAGCTGGGTGGAGCCGGTCTTGCCTGCCATGGCGGTCCTGGCTGCCCTCTGGTGGCCATGCTTGGCTCACCACTGCTTTGTGAGAGGTGGCAGTCCCTCAATCAACAGGGGCAGTGGGGAGAGTCTGTGCCAAACTGGTTATGGGGTCGGGGGAACTCTGTGGCCCAGATGGCCACCAGCCCTAGGTCATCTTCCTGACCTGAAATAGGCCAAGATGTGAAGTGCCTGAGCCAGGAAAGCCCACCAAGGGATCCCTGATCCCAAGTCCTCTCATTCTGGAGCTCCTCAGAGTGACCCAAGACTTCATCCTGGTTTGCAGTTTTGGTTTTGGTTTTTGTTTTTTTTGAGACGGATTCTCACTGTCACCCAAGCTCCAGTGCAGTGACGCAATCTCGGCTCACTGAAATCTCTGTCTCCTGGGTTCAGGCAATTCTCCTGCCTCAGTCACCCCAGTAGCTGGGATTACAGGCACGCACCACCAGGCCCAGCTAATTTTTTTTGTATTTTTAGTTGAAACGGAGTTTCACCATGTTGGTCAGGCTGGTCTCAAACTACTGACCTCAAGTGATCTGCCCGCCTAGGCCTCCCAAAGTGCTGGGATGACAGGCGTGAGCTACTACGACCAGCCCATCCTGGTTTGTTTGTTTTATTGAGACAGAGTCTCACTCTATTGCCCAGGTGGGAGTGCAGTGGTGTGATCTCAGTTCACTGCAACCCCAGTCTCCACAGTTCAAGCAGTTCTCCTGCCTCGGCCTCCCGAGTAGCTAGGGTTACAGGCGTGCGCCACCACACCCAGCTAATTTTTGTATTTTTAGTAGAGATGGGGTTTTGCCATGTTGGCCAGGGTAGCGTCAAACTCTGGACCTCAGGTGATCCACCCCCTTGGCCTCCCAAAGTGCTGGGATTACAGGCGTGAGCCACTGCACCTGGCCTCAACTTGATCTTGATTGAAGCTGGTGGGAAGATAACAGATGCTTTCCCATGACTAAGCCACTGTCAGGGAAGTCCCCGAGACCCCTGAGGCTCACCTGGTGCCCTGCAGTACAGTGGCAGTGTTGTCCCGGGACCCCCCACCCTCCATTCCTGGCCCTGTCTACAGAGTGGGCCCTGACTCCCTATCCCAGCTCTACCCTGTCCCTCCCTCTGCCAGGGCCAGGCAAGGAACATAACAGATGGGCTAGACAGAGGGTGGTGCCTGGCATCTGTGCACAAAGCGTCCTGCTGATCCCGGAGCCTGGGGATCTTGCTGCTCCTGCTCCTCCTGTCCTCACTCAGGTCAGCCTCAGGCCAGGCTCCTGGGGTGAAGGAGTACAGTGACCTCACCCTGAACCCCTATGTAGCATGAACAGGAGGAGGGGTTGCTACCTTACCTACCCTCACAGAGCCACAGAGATGCAGAGGGGCCCCTGGGACTGGGAGGAGACTGCAGGACCACCTCTGGAGGGGGTGCCAGAGCAAACATGGGAACCAAGCAGCCCAGATGTGGTGGTGGAGGAGGCTCAAATTTAGGAGGACTGAGGGCCTGACCTTGTTCACCCAGGAGGGACCTTGGTCAGGAGTTCTCCGTGTTTATGCAGAAAAGTCTGACAGGGCAGCTTGGTCAAGAGCTGGGCAGGGGCTGGCTTGGCCGTGCTCTACGACCCTCTCAGCTGGGAGCTGAGTTCCTCAGCGAATGTTCTGTGCCCAGTCCTCTGCCGTGCCCTGGTGGTACCCCAGAATGGTGGTGGGGTGAGGTCAGGGGACAGCTGGAGCAGACACCACGGACAGGATGAAGCAAGATTGGGGGTAAAATCTAGGCCTTCCCAGACACACGGTGGCCTGACCTAAGGCCAGGATCACCTTGCTCAGGAACAGACCAACTACTGGCATGGCACACTGGGCAGGAGAGCGCTGACTGCCCCCTGCCCAGTTCCAACACAGTGAGTCCAAGACTGGTAGCACCCGTCCTGTTTGGACCAGACCTCTAACCACAGCCTGGATCCCAGAGGAAAGACAGATAAGGCAGTAGTAAGGAAGTAGGAAGAAGTAAACGCAGCTATCCCAGAAAAGCTGGGGTCGGGAGAGGTGGCGGCTCCCACTCCCCATACCACAGCGGAGGTTTTCCCCACAGCAGCGTGGGTACCCGCTTGAGGTTATTAGACACGGCATTAAGAGCCTACTCTAAAACATGGTCACGGGGCACCTTTCCTTATTTCCAAATATGTCTGGGTGTGCAGAGAAAGGGAGCTGAAGTCCCTTAGTTCCATTTTCAGTATGTTATGTTACACCTAGCTAAGAAACAGTGAAATATTGTAAGCAGACAATATTTAATTATTTAAAATTTAAACTAGAAAGGCTGGATATCTCAGGCCACCTGCCAAGGGCGACTCCTCAGCAAATCGAGCAGAGGACCCCTCAGAATAGAGAAGACCTGTCTCTGCACGGGCCCCGAGGGGGCGCAGGGCGACGTGGGGAGGGGCACCCAGGCCGGGGATCCGGCTGGCGTGCCCTAGCTCACCCCCAAGGCGGCGGGAGCAGCGCAGCTCAGGGACATCCCTCCAGGCCGTCGGTGCCCCTGCGCTTCCCGGCGACCCGCTGTCCCAGGAAAGTTCCCGGCCTGCCGCCCCTCGGGCCGTTGGAAAGTTTCTGTGGCTGCGGGGCCCTGGCAGCGAGGTGCCAAGCGTCGCGCGGGGCTGACACGGCTGCGGTGTCTGGCCGCGTTCAGCTGGGGCGCGCAGTGCGAGACGCCGGGCCGGGTCCGGTAGGGCCTCGAGGCCGCGCACAAAGGGACCCGCCCCCGCCGGCCCGGGGTCTCGGGCGCCGCAGCGCGCGCGGGCAAGACGCGGGTGGGGCGGAGACGGGCTCCCACGCCGGGCCCAGATCCTCGCCCGGATCTCGACTCTGGGGACAGGACCCTGCCCGGACCGCTGCCTGGAACGCGGCCCAGATCTACGGCCCCGCCCCTAGTCCCGGCTCTGACCAGCGGTCCCAGCCCCGAGTCTGGCACCCCGCCCACTGGCTCGAGCTTACCTGGAGCGCAGCGTGGGCGGCTCCGCAGCGCGGCCCCGGCTCCCGGACGGGCGTCCCCGGGTCCCTCGGCGTGCGAGGAGAGGCGTTCCCAGGGCACGGCGCGGGTCACCGTCCGCGGGGCCGCAACTCGGGCAGGTGCGGGAGCCGGTGCGGGGCTGCCCCCTCCCTCCGGGCCCAGAGCGCAGCCCGAGACCCCGGGCCAGCCCTCCCGCCCTCACGCGGCCCGTGTGCAAAGCGAACCGGGCCGGCGACACGGATCTCCGCCCCATCCGACCGCAAATTTTCCCATTGGTCGAGAGACCCGGCGCGGCACGGCAACCGGCGCCGATTGGACGGGTGCGCAAAGATGACGGCTTGCCATTGGGCCTCCGGGGTGTCAGTCCCCGCGGATGACCGGCCCCCTCTCGGAGGGACAGAGGCCCCGGCACCTTCCCGAATCTCTGCGGCGGCGGTGTCGGGGTACGCGGGGCCGCCCCTTCCCAGCCGACTGACGAGACCATTCCCCCGACCATCCAGCCCCGAGCAGGGACTGGAGTGGCTGGCGCCCAGTCCCGGGACTCCGGCCGCGTAGCCTCCATCACCACCCCCAGTTCACAGGTATCCTTCTTCAGCGCCTGCTACTCTGCGCGCTGGGCGCCGCGCCCTCCTGTCGACATCGAATTGTATTCCTCACGCAAACCGCGAGGGAGAGTACTGCTTACAGTTGCGAAACAGCCTCACAGAGGTTCTCACTTGCTTGAACGCAGTCGTCTGACTCTGGAGTCTGGGGGCTCTCCCACCCTCACCGCCCCTGGGACCCCGCAGCGGAGCGGGGGTGGAGGTAGAGGCTGCAGTATTTCCGAGGGCAGGAAGGGACCCCCTCGGTAAACCAGAGGCTCACCTCCCCAACCAGGCCTGGATGTACAGACCTCTTGAGCCTGTCCCACCCTGCAGGTCCCCCATGAGGCCGCCCTTCCTCACCTCCTCCTGGCATCCTCACAGCCCCACAAGCTCTCCGTCTGGAGAGGCGGAGTTGTGCGTTTATGCCCCCGTACTGCTGTCCCATTTTCTCCATCCTACCTGGAGTCAGAAGGGAACGTGGCTTCACTGCCTGTTGAGATTCGCATAGGTTGCATTTCCTTGCCAGGTTGAGCACACCAGATGTGAGGCACACGTGGGACCATCACCCTCTGCCAGCTCCGCTTAACCTTGTGGTGTGGGGGGAACCAGCAGGGATGTTGCCCAGTGCTTTTTCTCAGGGAGGTCCTGAGATGACTTCTTAGCCAGTGACCCTGGCTCATGCATGCTGTCAGCCTTTCCTGCCCTGTATGCATCTGGAGATGACCAGTCCTTGGCTCACTGCATTCCCCAAGGCCAGCTGGGAAGGAAACTGCCCACAACCATGCTCATGGGTGGTGGAGGGGTGTGACCAGACACTCCTGTCTTACCCACCCATATCAGGAGTCCAGTGTGTACACCCAATCATTCCTTGGTCCAAACTAAGAAAATGAAATGGCCCAAGGCAAGAACTCCCTGCTGGGACCACTGCTGGGTCCATCTGTGTCTGGCAGCATGGTGAATCAATCCCAGCTGCCTTTCAGAGCCAGGCAGCTACTATGAATCAATTGGAGCTGGCACTTAATGTGCCAATTGGCCTCCTGGCATGGGGTTGTTGCTTGCTGCTCTGGGAGGGCAGAATGAACTGTCTGTCCCTAGAACAGGGGCCCTTTATAAGCCAGGTAGCTGTCATCCTGTGGAGCAGCACCGTGGTGACATTCTGGCTCAGGTGCTGTGTAGCTAAGGGATTGTTTCCTGCATTTAGGAATACACGTGATGAGTCCAGCTGTCCCCAGCCATCTCTCCAAGGGCATTGGACCCTGGTCCTGCTAGAGCCCCTCTTCTCACAGTAACCTCATAAGCCCTGTATCACCCCCTCCCCACACTTGCAAAGGGATTGGACAGAGTGCAAAAGAGAGAACCATACACCAAAATCTGTGTAAGTGAAAGTATCTCTCCTTCTCCCCTCATCCCCACCCCTACCACCCACAGAGTTTTAGAGACCTGCCTGCTCTCAGCAGGACAGAGGATGTGGGGACAGCACCAGTTCAAACAGGACTCAGGACCACTGTCCAGCAGTTGGCCCACTAGGCTGCATCCAAGACTCAGAAACACAGCAAGGGAGGCTGGGCTCAGTGGCTCATGCCTGTAATCCTAGCACTTTGGGAGGCTGAGGGGGGTGAATCAGGCTATGTTGTCCAGGCTGGTCAGGAGTTCGAGACCAGCCTGGACAACATAGCAAAACCCTGTCTCTAATTTAAAAAAAAAAAAAAAGAAAGAAAAAATAATACAAAAAAAAAACATAGCCTGGCATGGTGGTAGACACCTATAGTCCCAGCTACTTGGGAGACAGGAGATTGCTTGAACCTGGGAGGCAGAGGTTGCAGTGAGCCAAGATTACACCACTGCACTCCAGCCTAGGAGACAGAGCAAGACTCCATCTCAAAAAAAGAAAAGAAAAACACAGCAAAGGAGACCACAGAGACCAGTAGCCCAGTGTCCTCCCTCTCTCATCCTCTCACCCAGCTCCATAGGGACAATTGTGGGACTCACGGGGAAAGCCGCAGGGAGAAAATGCTTTCAGCTGGGTGTCGGGAAGAACTTTTCAACAGTTGGAGATGTTGAAACCAAAAGAGTGACCACAGGAGGTCGTGAGCTTCCTATCTGAGTTTGTGTGCAATTAGAGGTTGGATGCCAGTGAGCCCCTTGCAGCCCCAAGATCCTAGGGCTTAGGTGCCCACCGCAGACCCATCTCATCTGCTGTCACCTGCTCCCTGGCATCACATGTCATCCAGACTGGAGTGTCAGTGGTGACAGAGAACATCAGAGTATCTGGTCTGGTCTAGCTGGGAAAAGTCTGCCCAAGGCCATAAGCTATGACAGAACAGGATGTGAACCACCATCTGACATGTTATTGCATCCTTCTTTGTGGGCAAAAAGAAACGTTGTTGGGAGTAGATGCTTGGTGCCGCAAAGAAAAATTAGCACTGAGACAAAGGATTTTTCAGCAATGCAATTTTTACTTCCTGGAATGCAGGAAGGGTACTCTCACTAGCCATCTTACCATGAGAGAACAATGAACAAAGGAAAACAGACATATTTATACCCTTTACCCATTTGGGGTCATCCTTACTGCTGTGTCTGATCTCCATTGGCTGGAGCCAGACCTCACAGTCTAAACTAAAACCTGATTGGCTAACCACTTAAAACTTTTCTGAACAGGTAAAAGCAATGGAGAGCTGGGAAATGGCTGTGAACACGTCCTGCACAGATATCTTGGTTAAAGTACAAAGACATAGAATGTACTATGTGTCTGTAAGCATGGTATGCTTTGAGGTGCATGGCCTGGTGTTTTGGGGCAGCCCACTCTGAAGCTGCTGCCATGAACCCCAGGGCACAGTCCATCACCCCCAAGCCCCAGATCCTACTTGTCCACCACCACCACTTCTTGGCCCTGCAGATTGCATAGGTCTGGCTGCTCAGAGGGAAATCACTGGTAGCACAATCCCACTGCTGGATGGTGGGAGAAACAACCGTGTCTGGGTGGGTCTGCGGCCTGCTGGCTGAGTCCCTGGGCATCTGTAGTCTTTGGTTTCCTCACCTTGTTAAGGGTTCCGTTGGGTTCCAGGAGAAACACAGATGAGACAGCAAAAGTGTGAAGCACAACGGGCCTGCATGTAGTCCAGGTTAGACTCTTGCCTTTGCTGATTACCAGCCAGGCTCTTCCCATCCCTGAGCCCCAGTCTTCTGCAGGGCATCAGGGCACCTAGGTCTTCAACACAGGTTGAAGCTAATCTGGCTGCTGCTGCTTGCCACCTTTCTTGACTTCAACTGAATGACATAACTGCTCGAAGTCTCAGTGTTTACATCTATAAAGCGGGGTTAAAGAACTGCTGACCCAGACACTGGGTTTAGAGTGCTTTGCACATTATCATTATCCTTAATGTCCTTGTCATCCATGTCATAGTTTTCTGAGTGCTCACTTTGGGGCAGGGCCTGAGCCTCTGGGCTTTGACTCTCCAGCTTTCTGCCATATACACCCAGCCACAGCCCAGAGGCCACTAGAGCAGGGGTCCCAGCTAATGCCTCTGTCCTGTTGGGAGGGCCCCAGTTGGTGCCCACTTGCTCACCCTGCACACGTCAAGCTGGGCCAGCCCCTCGTTACTAGGGCCTGGACCTGGATGTGAACTCAAAGGCTACAGTCCAGGGTCTGGGTTCCATACTGGGAATGGCAGGGGCATCAGTGGGAAAAGAGCCAACCTGGAGGCCATAAAGTGAAGGAAGGGATGGCCAGGAGGAGGATGGCCAGGTTCAGAGGTCGGGGTTGGGTGGACAGGTTGGGGAGACCAGGACGCAGTCTGAAGCGGGGCTGGGAGCTTGTCCGGAAGCAAGCATTCCTGTAGCTCTTCAGAGAGCCCGCAGGGTGGGCAGGTGACAGATGATGTCCACGACGGCATGGACTCAGGGGCGCCTGCGACCTCCAAGAGCGTCCCAGCTGGCAGGGAGCCGCGTAGTCCCTGAAGGCCGCTAGGTCAGAAAGCACTCAGACGCCCGCGCAGCCCTAAGCTTTGGCGCAGCCCCGGGGGCGGAGCGCCAGGAGTCTGCAGCCTCCGAGCGACAGCGCGCCCAGCCAACGGGATCCCGGCATGCGGCGCGCCGCCCCGCCCCTCGCCGCACGGCCCAATGGAGAGCGCGCCGGCTGCGGGCGGGGCGGGGACTGGGCTGGCGGTGGTGGCGCGCGGGCGCGGCACCCGGAAGTCGGCGGCGGCGGAGGCGGTGAGTGCGAGGCTGGCTGCTGGGGCTGGCGGACTCCGCTCCTGGCCGGGCCAGCCTGGGCTCGGGGGCACCGGGCTCTGGGCCCTGGGTGCGCGGACGGGGCCAGGCTGTTTGAGGGTGGGTGGGTTGGCCGCACCGCCTCGCCCAGCCTCAGTTTCCCCTCTCTGAGGTATGGAATAGAGTCAAGCGGCTGGGTCAGGGGCGACCACGTCGATCGCGGCCGACGAAAATGCCCCGCGCGTTACTAGAAGGCGTTTTTAATAATCTCCGCTGGCATGGGTGCGAGGGACTCTGGCAGGTTGGACCAGACTCGCTGCGGGGAGGCTGAGACTGGCAGGACTGGGAGCTGCGTGGTACCTGCAGGGTGGGTGGGCTGCGGCCTTGCCCAGCATCAGGGACAGCTCTGGCGCCCTGAGACACGCTGTCCCCTACCTGCGGCCTGCTGCAGGCCAGCAGGGTGACAGCTAATGTGGGTGTAAGTAGATAGCAAGTGCTGGGTCATCCCTGTGCCTTGATGCGGCCTTCCTGGGGTGGATTGGGTAGTTGGATCCCCCCACCCCCACCTCCAGAGCATCAGCAGTAGGGGCTGGCGGGCTGCACTCAGGCCAGTCCCTGCCCCACTGCTGGGCTTTGCAGTAGCCTAGGCTTTGCCCATTTTTCTCTAGGGAAGTGGGCACAGAGGGCTGTTTGCTGAGACCCCCCACCTTCCCTGCCCCACACCTCTCCTTTGCTCCCTTGGCTTCCTGCTGGGCCACAAACTTTAGACTGAACCATCTGCCCTTGGACAAGTCCCTGGGCCTCAGGCCCCCTTCCTCTTCAGGAATGTCACATGCCCTGCACTGGCCAGGCCTGTCTGCACTGACCCGGCCTGTCGTGTGGCTCCAGACCTGTTGACCACTGTTTTGCTGCCACTCTGGGCGCAGAGCCCTTCCATGAGGCAGATGTGACGGCAGCTGTAAGGGGTAGCTGAGTAGCTCTTTGGAAGTCTTTCTCACGCTATCTCATTTGCCTTTGGGCAGCGTTTTGGAGCAAGCATTCGTTGATCCAATCCTGCTCACAGAAGGAAAACTCAGGCTAAGGGGGCAGATGGTGTTCCCAAGGTCGTTCAGAGCCAGGGCCAGCTCCCAGTGCCTCTGCTACTCCTGGGCCACTCTCCTAGGAGTCTTCCTGCATCATGTCCTGTTGGGTGGGCTGGGGGCAGCTAGAGAGGGTGACCATGTTGTCAGATGGACACAGCAGAGCCTCTGTTCCTCCCCCCAGGATCCTAGTGCTCTGGTGGTGCAGGGTGGGGTGCGCTGGTGCCCCTACCCCCTCAGGCCCCCACACAGCTTTGTGTTACTTGTGTGTCCTCTGACTGCAGGCCCCTCAGACTGAGCCCCTGCCTGCTGTGATGTGTGGTGGCCATAGCCCTTCCCTGAGCTAAGATGACCAGCTGTCAGCTCTGCCTGGGCTGCCCAGCCCCTTGTGCTTCCTTGGTGTCTTCACTTGTGGTCTGTTATTCTGATTACGTTTTACAGTGTATGTAATCATGTGCAGTGTCCTGGGAACTTGATCCTGTGCCCGGCTTCTGCACTAGACAGCGAACTTGGAGGGCACCCTGGTGCCCACCCAAGAGTGCTGCTTCTGAAAACACCCATGGAGAGATAAGGGGCTTCTCAGGGACCCTAGAAGGGGTCTGGAGAGAAACGGCCAGGACAGGGAGGCTGTGAAGACTTATTGAAGTAGGGCTGTGCTTATCACTGACACTCCAGATGCGTGAGAAACAGGGCCCATCCTTTGGCGATGTGTCAGTCAGTACATGGCAGCAGCATGATAGAGCCTGGCCTTTGTTGGCCCCTACCAAAGAGTTTGGTCTATGGTGAAAACAAGCCTATCCCTACCATAGGGATAGGCTCTGTGAAAAAGCAAGGTCAGCCCAGAAGGACTGAGCTGCCTTTTGAGGTTATCATGGCAGCTTTTTCCCCTTTTTCTCTCAACTTCGTTTTTAGATTGCAAAAATAGTTTATGCATGCTTAAAAATAAAAAAAGGCCGGCCTCCATCTCCTGGCAGCTGCTTCCGTGGTTTACTTGCTGACATTTGGGGGTACATCCGTCAAGGTCTTCAGTGCCATACTTACTTGAAGTGCTTACCTTCACCCTCTTTGCGGGCGTGGTAGGAATGCCCCTTTTTTTACTAACCACTCAGGCCGCAGGGACTGCTATGAGACTGGCCTGTCCCTGGCCTGTGGAGAAGCTGAGTGTTCCTGCCAGGAGGGCCTGAGGATGAGGCCACCCTGTGTCCAGAGGTTTCTGTCTGCTCACAATGCCTCTTGTGTGTGCTATTCCTTGGAACTGGGAAGAGACAGTGATCCTCTGGTGTGAGGCTGAAGTAATGCCCCGGAAGCAGTGTGACGTTCTCCTGAGGAGAGAGTACCACTGTAGAAAATGTGTCATGCTAAAATGCCATTTAGGCCGGGCGCAGTGGCTCACGCCTGTAATCCCAGCACTTTGGGAGGCCAAGGCAGGTGGATCACCTGAGGTCAGGGGTTCGAGACCAGCCTGGCCAACATGGTGAAACTCGGTCTCTACTAAAAAAAAAATACGATAATTAGCTGGGTGTGGTGGTGGGCACCAGTAATCCCAGCTACTTGGGAAGTTGAGGCAGGAGAATCACTTGAACCCAGGAGGTGGAGGTTGCAGTGAGCTGAGATTGTGCTACTGCACTCTAGCCTGGGTAATAAGAGCGAGACTCCATCTAAAAAAAAAAAAAAAGCCATTTAATAGCCAAACAGAGAGTGTAGATTGGTGAGCTCTTGCTGTGGAGATGGGAGGAGAGCAGGGCATTGCAGTGGACTGGCCACTCAGAGGGTTTCCCGACGTTAGGGCTTTCTCCGCCAAGACTCCGGGAATAGCGACACGGTGTTCCCATGTGTGTTTACCTCCTCTGCTGGCAGCTACTGAGAGCCTGCGTCACATGTCTGTGTCTGCCTTGTCCTTTGAAAAGAGCAGCTCAAGCTTTTGAGCTCCGCCCTCCCCGTGGGCTGCCACAGCTGATAAGGTGGGGATTACAAGGGGTGGGGATTGGGCTTCCAGCTGCTCAGCCCTGCTCACCAGCTCTTGTGGCCATTGAGGCCATTAAATGGGGGCAGTAGACTATAGGGCTCGGTCGCCCTCTGTTCAGAGACTCACCACGTGCAGCCCTGATGGGAGACTGACTTGATGGCCACCCTCCTGAGTGTCTAGGTCGCCTTGGCCCTGTGGTACAAATACCTTGCCGTTCCCTTGTGTGCACCCCTGCCTGTCACCACTGCTTTCTGCTTCTCACACCTCCCCTCTGCCCACGTGCTATTTTTGCTTTTTCAGTTGTCGAAGGGAAGTACTTCCACCCAGAGTGTGTGTCTCATCCCCTGTGGCCCCCAGGGTCTCCAGATGTGGCACTGCTGTGACACCCAGCTGCACCCTGTCCTGTGCAGAGCTGTCTTGCACTGGGGCTGATGGGGCTGATCGGTCGTATCTCGCTTTCTGTGAACAAGTGACTCCTGAGTTCTTTCCTTTGCTTGTCTCGCTTCCCCCCCCACGGAAATGTCCCAGCCCCAGTAGGGAAGGAGGACAGGATCTGTGCCCTTTCTTTTATTTTTCTTTTTGAGACGGAGTCTTGCTTTATTGCCTCACAAGGCTGAGGCAGGAGAATCAATTGAATCTGGGATTACAGGCATGAACCATCGCGCCCGGCCAAGTTTTGTACTTTTACTAAATTTGTTACTAAATATTTTTTTCTTTTCTTTTTTTTTTTGAAAGGAGTTTTGCTCTTAATTGCCCAGGCTAAAGTGCAGTGGCATGATCTTGGCTTACTGCAAACTCTGCCTCCTGAGTTTAAGCGATTCTCCTGCCTCATCCTCCTGAGCAGCTGGGATTACAAGCGTGTGCCACCATACCTGGCTAATTGTTGTGTTCTTAGTAGAGATGGGGTTTCACCACATTGGCCAGGCTAGTCTCAAACTCCTGACCTCAGGTGATCTGCCCTCCTCAAACCTCCCAAAATGCTGGGATTACAGCGCTGAGCCACCCCAGCCAGCCAAATATTTTATTCTTTTTAATGCTATTTTAAGTGGAGTTGTTTCTTAATTTCATTTTGCAATGTTCATTGTGTTCTTTTTTTTCTTTTTTTTTTTTTGAGAAGGACTTTTGCTCTTGTTGCCCAGGCTGTGGTGCAGTGGCACATTCCCAGCTCACTGCAACCTCTGCCTCCCTGGTTCAAGCAATTCTCCTGCCTCAGCCTCTTGAGTAGCTGGGATTACAGGCATGCACCACCACACCCAGCTAATTTTTGTATTTTTAGTAGAGACGAGGTTTTGCCACGTTGACCAGGCTGGTCTTGAACTCCTAGCCTCAAATGATCTGCCCATCTTGGCCTCCCAAAATACTGGGATTACTGTCGTGAGCCACCATGCCTGGCCAGCGCACTTTCTTTTGATGGTGGGCCTTACTGTTCCCCGCCAGGAAGCGTGCCTACTAAGTGTGCACATTCAGTGTCTGGCCTGACGGATTGTACAAAGTGAACCCAGCCGCACGGCTACCACCCGTATCACACAGGAAGCCACCACCAGGACCCATACATCTCCCTCGTGTTCCCTAGTGGCCTCCTAGACCAGGTGGCCGTGCCCTGCCATCTCTGTCCTCTGCATGAAAGACCAAGCAGAGTGCTGTCTTCTGCCTGGGACCTCCCCACTGCCTCGGGAATGGGGGCTTTTTCCTGTTCATCACCATGGAAGGGCACAGGCTAGACTTTTCTTGCTGTCTCACTTTGTGTACTTGGGCACCTGCAGAGTGCCTGGCATAGTGAGCAGGGGTTGGGGCATGGCGTGATCCAGGTAAGGTTTAGAAGGTTCTTTGAATAGCCAAGAGGGAGTCTTGCCCTCAACATTCCCACCAGGCCCCACCTCCAACACTGGGAATGACAATTCAGCATGAGATTCGGTGGACACACAGATCTGAACCATATCAGCCCATGTGCAGAGGATGTGCTAGGGATGGTCACTTGACGGGACTAAAACACCAGCCAGAGCTGAGAGGCAGAGCAGCAGGAAAGCTGGGCAGTGAGGAGCCATGGGACGTGGCTCTGGTGTAGACAGACCTGCGTGACCAGTCAGGGAGAACGAAGCCCTGGGACCCTGGTGTGTTAGCCCCACAGCATACATGTATGTACATGCTCACGTGTCTGTGCAGGCAGGCTAAGAACACTCTGGCACCACAGGCAACCCTCGGCTGAGGCTTTTCTTTTTTCTGTTTCTTGAGACTCGAAGTCTTGCTTTGTCACCCAGGCTGAGGTGCAGTGGTGCTGTCATAGCTCACTGCAGCCTCAAACTCCTGGGCTTGAGCGATCCTCCTGCCTTAGCCTCCCAAGTAGCTGGGCCCATGCTTGGCTAATTTTTATTATTATTTTATTTTACTTTACTTTTTTGAAACAGAGTCTCATGCTGTCACCCATGCTGGAGTGCAATGGCACAATCTCTGCTGACTGCAGAGTTTAAGTGATCCTCCTCCCTCAGCCTCCAGGGTAGCTGGGGTTACAGACCTGTGCTACCACACCTGGCTAATTTTTGTATTTTTAGTAGAGACGAGGTTTCACCATGTTGGCCAGGCTGGTCTTGAATTCCTGATCTCAAATGATCCACCCGCCTCAGCCTCCCAAAGTGCTGGGACTACAGCCATAAGCCACCACACCCGACCTTATTTGATTATATTATTGATATTATATTCAGATAGGGTCTTGTTCTGCTGCCCAAGCTGGAGTGCAGTGACATGATCATAATTCACGGCAGCCTTGACTTTGCAGGCTCAAGCCGTCCTCCCACTTCAGCCTCCCAAGTAGGTGGGACCACAGGCACATGCCACTGCCCCTGGCTAATTGTTTTTATTTGCTTTTTGTAGAGACAGGGACTTGCTGTGTCCCAGGCTGGCCTTAAACTCCTGGCCTCAAACAGTCCTCCTGCCTCAGCCTTCCAAAGTGCTGGGATGACAGGTGTGAGTCCTGCCCGGATGGGGCCTTGGCCTGTTGAATGTCATTGGAAATGTTTCCCACCAGAGTGTGCTCCTAGGTGACCTGGGCGATAGGATAAACAACTATAGGTCCCACCAGCCTCCAGAGCTGCCCGTTGTGGCAGCAGGAGACAGCCTCGGGCTGGGGCACGGGGAGGCTGAATAGAGTGGGTAGATGAGCAAGCAGCATGCGAGAGCGATCAGCGTTTCTTGGTATGATACAAACACTGGAGGAGGTGGTGCTGGTTGGTGTGGGGTGGGCCACCGGCACGGTCAGGTGCCTGATGCCTACTGGCCTCCTTGGAAGGGGAGGCTAGCAGCAGTGGGGTCTGGAACATGCAGGAGGATGGCCTGGATTTTCCCTGCAGCACTGAGGCCTGCCTGTTCCCCACTGGGTCCTCCATTTGAGGCCCTGTCAGCATGGCCCTCGTCCCCCTTGCTGCTTCTCCCCATGAGCCTCTGCAAGGTCACTACCTCCCCTCCACCCCACCTACCTGCCTGTGTGGTGGGCGCTGAGGGCCAGGGAATCAGATCCTTGCTGCCAGGCAGCAGGCCATGTGCACATCCATCAGGGGGCCAGACCTTGTCCCCACGCAGCCCTGGCCGGGGTGACTGCTGCTGCTGCTGCTCTCTGCCTGTGGCTCTGGCCCATCTTTGGCTAGGCCTTCTGTCTGTGTAGTTTTCTTGTCGTGCCTTTTTTAGACACCACATGGAGTGAGATTTGGGGTTTGCCTCTTCTTAGAGAGGGAGTTTAGCCCATTTCCACTTGGATCTTAGAACAGAGGCCCTGTTGGTTCCTCTGAGAAGCCAGGGGAGGAGCCCTAGGCTGGAGAGGGGATTCCAGAGGGTGGTGGATCTCAGAAGCAGAAGGTGGGCAGAGAGATGGTGCATGCCGGGAGAGTTCTCGAAAGCATCATCAGCAGATGGGCCCAGAGTGCCTGGAAAGCTTCCGTCCTTCACAGACGGCGCCGTGTACTAAGAATAACCCATGCCAAGTCCAGGCTTTCTTCCCGTTTTGTGGAATTACCAGGTTATTAGACTAGGGGAACGTATGCTGGGATTCTGGGAAGACTTCCACCCGCACTGGTATTCTTAGAGGATGGGAAGCCCTTGGCTGCAGTGTGAAGAGGGCTCTTTCTTTCCACTCATACCTCACAGACCCTCTAGCCAGGCTCAGGGGTGCCGAGGGGACTCCAGGAGTGTGGGGGGATTTACTCCGCCGGAGAGGCCTGTGCTCTGTCCCTGCCGAGGCTGGTGGCATTTGCAGTCACGGAGTGAGCTCACGGTGACTATCCCCCTCTTACCTCCCTGGCAGTGTTAGCAAAGACCATACCAGGTCCCAAGTGGTTTATTCCCAGGCCTCCTGCACAGAGGTTGTGCATGTGCCCTGGGCATTCACTCTAGCTGGCTGGGCTGCAGGGAGGCTAGATGCCTGGCCTGACTAGAGGTGGCACTCTACTGAGACTGGTAAGTGTTGACTGTCACAAAGGTGACCTCTTTTATCACGTCTGTGTGAGAGGAGCTGGACTTTCCTCGGATACAGACGAGCCTCATGGCATGTATCCTTTCATCCCTTACGTGTCCACCAGGTCCTTGTATGCTCCAGGAGGCAGTGGTGCAGGCCAGCCGCTCTCGTGACCAGAGCGCCAGCACCTCACAGTCCGGTGCATGTCCCTCAGGGTGCACCAGGGCTCTTGTAAACAGAGGATTCCCATGTAAGCAGTTGCTCTTTTTTTTGAGACAGTTTTGCTCTTGTTGCTCAGGCTGGAGTGCAATGGCACGATCTCCGCTCACTGCAACCTCCACCTCCTGGGTTCAAGCGATTCTCCTGCCTCAGCCTCCCTGGTAGCTAGGATTACAGGTGCGTATCACCATGCCCGGTTAATTTTTGTATTTTTAGTAGAGACGAGATTTCATCATGTTGGCCAGCTGGCCTCAAACTCCTGACCTCAGGTAATCCACTTGCCTTGGCTTCCCAAAGTGCTGGGATTACAGGTGTGAGCTACTGCGCCCGGCCAGCACTTGCTGTAAAAATTTTAAAAAGGATGTCACTTATACTAACCAGTCATAATACTTCCTGAGGCAGGAGAAGAACTTTAGCCCACCGGTTTGAGAACAGCCTGGGCAACATATGAGACCCCAGCTCTAACAAAAAATTTAAAAATTAGTGCCAGATACAGTGGTTCACACCTGTAATCCCAGTACTTTGGGAGGTCCGCCTGGGCGAATCATGAGATCAGGAGATCAACACCATCCTGGCCAACATGGTGAAACCCTGTCTCTACTAAAAATACAAAAATTAGCTGGGCATGGTGGCATGTACCTGTAGTCCCAGCTACTCGGGAGGCTGAGGTGAGAGAATTACTTGAACCCAAAAAGCAGAGGCACCACTGCACTCCAGCCTGGGTGACAGAATGAGACTCCACCTCGAAAAGAAGAAAACGGAAAAAAGTTAGCCGCGTGTGGTGGTATGCACCTGTAATCTTAGCTACTTGGGAGGCTGAGTTGGGAGGATGGCTTGAGCCCAGGAGTCCAAGGCTGCAGTGAGCCGCGATCACATGACTGCACCTGGGCGGCAGAGTGGAAGTGACGTGCTTCCTGAAGTAGCTGTGAGAAGGATGCCTCTTTTCTTGTCCTGGCTCAGGAACCTCACCACCATGCCGTGTTGTCCTGCTGCGCTGTGCTGCTGTCGTGGGCTGGTGGCAGGTCATTTGTCCCCCTCACGGGCTCTGCTTTCAGGCCTGGAGTGTGGCTCCTCTTGACTGCTGCTCACACAGCCTTCTGTTCTCAGTCTGGGCCACATATCTGGGCTCTTCCATCCCCGTGGGCCTGGTGAGGCCTGACCATATACCTGTGTCGTGCCAATTGCTTTCAAGATGATGCCCCTCGTAGGACCATATGTCAGCACAGTGCCCACTGTAAGGTTATTCTGGTAAGGTTATCGCCGAGTTTAAAATGAGGAAACTGAGGCCAGCACGAGACAAATTAAATTCCAGTTTATTCAGCTCCGGGGCGAGGTCCTGTGGTCCCAGGGGAGGGAGAGAGAGAGCGGGGCCAGAGAAGTCGCGCCCGGCTGTTCTGGGCGTGGGGTTTTATGGGGGTGAGGGCAATAGATTGGTCAGTGGGGAAACAAAGCACGGACAACTGCATTGGTCATAGAGAGACTGGACCTGGACTTGGCGAGCTGCCATTGGTAGCCCAGTGGGGCTATCGATAGGTGGGCAGGAGAAGGTAACAGATTGATTGGTGAGGAAACAAAGCATGGGCACCTGTATTGGCCAGAGTGAGAGACTGGACCTGGACTTGGCGAGCTGCCACTGGTCAGGCTCTCGGCGGGATTTTTGAATTTTGGGCTGAGAGCATGATTTAGTGCTGAGGGTGGGGCTAGGGGTGGAATGCAGGAGTGGGTGGGGGGAGCCTGCATGGAGAAGGCAGGCCCTGAGTAGGACATCCGGCCTCCTGATAACAGTGTTATCAGGTGCGGAGGGGGTGGGTATTGTCCATCCGGCTCCCAGTGAGGCTCTTGGCCTTACAACCACCATGGCCAGGAGGAAGCTGGCTGCCCATCACCAACTTGCCCAGGGACCTCTCGACCCTGGTGGGGACAGCAGACTCTGCTGTGGGAGAGCAGAAGGCAGCATGCTGGCTTCCAGGAGTGTCCACAGCATGGCTGGGCAGAGCAGAGTTACAGATGAACAGATTTAGTACTGAGGCCATCCTGGCTCTCTGAGGGGCTGTCAGGGCATGGGTGCAAGGTCCGGGAGGCCCACTTGACCCTAGCATCCCATATGTACCTGGTTGGGGTGGCCGCCTCATTGCTTCTTCACCCCGAGTCCAACCTGCAGGTGCCCCTCCATGAGCCCCTCCAGGCTCACCTTGCCCATCCCCACCACGTGCCCTAGGACTCTTGGTGGGTTGGGATCACAGCTGCAGAGCACACAGCACAGGGAGGAGCTCCTCAGCTCATCTTCCGCGTGTGATGCCCTCCCCAGCCTCCTACAAGTTGGAGTTGGACCTGCCCTGAGAGCTGGATTTTGCACTACCTGCCCCACCCACCCTGTAACCTACTTCCCCAACTGCTATCCTGAGGCCAGGTGAGGGGATGCGGGGGAGTGAGCACTTTCCGCCTGGAGGGGATGGGCGCGTGGCCATCTGACTGCTTCTGCAAGCCTGTGGGTTGTGTGCAGGCTGCCCTCATGGTTTCAGTCCCCTGGGGCGTGGCTTCCGACATGTTCAGAGGCCTCTGGGCTGTGGCCTCTGAGGCCCAGGGCAAGGCTGCTGGCTGGACCCCAGGCCCTCCTGCCTGCCTTTTCCTCCAGCTGCTCTCTGTGGTCTGGCTCTGGCCGCCGGGGCCTCAGGGCCAACCCTGCATGGCTTTGACCACTCTGTGGCCTTCTTGGATGGCTGAGGACATGGGGAGAGTTCATTGGGTTGGCCCAAGTGCTGAGCCCAGGACAGGTGGGGACAGGCAGGGTGGGGCATCACCTGGAAAGCCAGGCACGTTTCTCCCTGGGACACCAACTCTCCTGCAGAGTTGGCCAGCTCCGGCACCCTTGAGGGTGAGCTCTGTGTGGCACAGGAGATGCCCTGAGGAGCCTAGCCTCACCTGGTGTGATGGGACGTGTGTAAGCTGTGGAACATAGTCCTGGCCGCCTGTGTGCCCACTTGCCCTGCGCCCAGGTCAAGATGTGGTGTCTAAAAGGACAAGGACTATATCCACAGCTCCCTTCCAGAGCCCGGCAAGTCAGCAGGCATGGGAGGGTGTTAGAATGCTGCAGTGCGCCTGTGTGGGGACCATGCTGGACCTAGGGAACCTGCAGGGCTTGGCTCAGGGAGCGCGTAGGGGCCCGGGCAAAGGCAGGGTCACAGGTTGGGGGAGGTGAAGCTGGCAGGGGAAGGGGGAGACCTGCTGGCCAGAGCTGGGTCAGGGGCCGGTGGGCAGTGGGCCTGGCTCGAGCAGGGGGCGAGGGATTGGAGAGAAAGGCAGTTCCTGATGGTCCCCTCCCCAGGGGCTGGCTTTCCTCTGGTCCTTCCCTCCCAATGACCGCGTCTTCGTCGAGGCCACAGCCCTGGGCAATGCGCCCACACCTCCAGTGCCAGGCTGCCCAGAGATCCGTTGATGGCCTTCCCTTGGACCACGGAGCCCTCTCTGCCACTGGTGCCTGGAGGGCTGGTCTGCTGCCCCTGCACCCTGGCCAGCTAGGATGGTAGGGTCCTGCAGCAGAACTGGAGGTGCCTTTCTGTCTGGCCTGTGGGTATCAGTGGCCAGAACTGCCCTTGTCCATAGCCTTGCCAGCAGCTTGGCATGCAGCCCAGGGAGGGCTGAGGTCAGCTGAAGCTGAGACCAATGGCCTTCTCTAACACCCCAGAGGAGTGTGTCCCTGGTGAGCAGGCCTTGGGCAGCCCTGAGCTCCAGGCCAGTGGGATTCCAGTAGGGACTGGCAGACAGGGCTTCTTTAGTGACTGCAGCCAGGGGTTCTCATGTGCAGGAAAGACCAGCTCCAGAGTGAGGGGACTGGTGTCTTCTGGCCACGTGGTGAGTGCTGGGCCCACCCCATCAGTGGCACCTAGCAAGTGGACACCTGGGAGCACTCCCAAAGCTCAGCGTGCTCCCCAACTTCCTGCACTGCATTCAGGATGGTTCTGCCTCATCAGCTGCACCTGATCTGCTCTTAAACCCACAGCTGAGCTTTAATGTGCAGTCACTGAAGCTTTCATTTCTAGAAGAACTTCCTGGCCAGGCGTGGTGGCTCACACCTGTAATCCCAGCACTTTGGGAGGCCAGGGTGGGTGGATCACTTGAGGCCAGGAGTTCGAGACCAGCTTGGCCAACATGGTGAAACCCCATCTCTATAAAAATAATTTAAAAAAGAACTTCCTAAGAGTTCCTTTTGGCCGGGCGCAGTGGCTCATGCCTATAATCCCAGCACTCTTTGGGAGGCCGAGGCAAGCGGATCACCCGAGATCAAGAGTTCGAGATCAGCCTGAACAACATGGAGAAATCCTGTCTCTACTGAAAATACAAAATTGGCTGGGCACAGTGGCCCACGCCTGTAATCCCAGCACTTTGGGAGGCCGAGGCGGTCAGGTCACGAGGCCAGGGGATGGAGACCATCCTGGCCAACATGGTGAAACCCCGTCTCTACTGAAAATACAAAAATTAGTTGGACGTGGTGGTGCATGCCTGCAATCATAGCTGCTTGAGAGGCTGAGGCAGGAGAATTGCTTGAACCTGAGGGGTGGAGGTTGCAGTGAGCCGAGATTGCCACAGCACTCCAGCCTGGTGACAGAGTGTGACTTCATCTCAAAAAAAAAGAAAAAAATTAGCTGGGCGTGGTGGTGTATGCCTGTAATCCCAGCCACTGGGGAGGCTGAGGCAAGAGAATTGCCTGAACCTGGGGAAGCGGAGGTTGCGATGAGCCAAGATCACCCCCTTGCACTCTAGCCTAGGCAACAGGACAAAACTCCGCCCCCTCCAAAAAAGGAGTTTCTTTTGCTGCTTTGTAAACCCAGTTTGCTCTTACCACTTCCTTTCCCCTGCAGATGTTTCTGAGCTGTTTTCTTTCTGCCATCAGAGCATGGTTGGTTGATGATGCGTGTCTGGGTATCTTTCTGCTGGTTCTTGCTCATGGTGCTTCTTTCATTATGTGGTTCTTTCTGACTGTGGACTGCTTCTGGTCTTTGAAAAATGATTTTGAGACTTCTTTGAAGTATAGGATGAAGGTATCTTTCTTGAGAGAACTTTGGCCACAGGGGCTGGAGCTCCTTAAACCTGTGCTTGGCTTGCAGGTCCTTGTGCCCCTAGTGTGGACCTGGACGACTGGCCATGCCACAGCTTCTCAGGAACTTCCCCTACTTTTGTGCAGTGTCTCCATGACCCCTGGGGGTGGCTGCGGCTGTATCTCATCTCTCCCTGAGTGTTGCTCTTTGGAGTCCCAGCCTAACTTAGGGGACAGTCTCCTGTTATGTTCCCCATCTTGTGGGGGTGGCTGGGACTTGTCTTGTGTCTGCCTTGCCCCCGAGGCCACCAGAGCACGAGCCCCAGTGTGTCCAGTGGGCAAACAGTCTGAGGCAGGATTGGCCATCGTGTTCTTCTGCCCTCTGTGGGCCATGCTCTCTGAGGTGTTGGCCAAATCCTACAGGAGCTCATCAGCTCCTGGCAATTTTTAAGATGTCTTCATATATATATATATATATATATTTTTTTTTTTTTTTTTTAAAGACGGGATTTCTCTCTTGTTGCCCAGGCTGGAGTGCAATGGCACGATCTCGGCTCACTGCAACCTCCACCTCCTGGATTCAAGCGATTCTTTAGCCTCTGCCTCCCGAGTAGCTGTGATTACAGGTGCCCACCACCACACCTAGATAATTTTTGTATTTTTTGTAGAGACGGGGTTTCACCATGTTGGTCAGGCTGTTCTCGAACTCCTGACCTCAGGTGATCTCTCCGCTTCAGCCTCCCAAAGTGCTGGGATTACAGGCGTGACTTACCATGCCCAGCCAATGTCTTCATATTTTATTGAGCATCTTGAGTTGTTTTTACCAAAAGGATCGGCCCTAGTAGCCTGCCAACCCTTGGGTGATGGTCCCCTGTGGGCACTACCAGGGCACCCAGGGAGGGGACCCAGTCCAATTCCAGTCCCCCGGTCCTCTTCCCACAAGGCTCCCCTGCAACGACACACCCTTTAGCTCCCCATCCTATGCAGAGCGGTGGCCAGCAGACCATCTCAAATGGCTGCACATCCCCCAACACCCAGTACATCTGCAGGTGACAACACCTCGCCTGCACACCCACCAGCTCCTCACTGGATCGGACGGTCCCTAGTGGCCATCCCTGATGCCCATGCGTGTGAAGCACATACACTGAGCCCTCTTCACTTCCCTTCCCACTCGTTAGACTTTTCTTAGAGGAATCTTTTTGGCTCTCTTCAGTATTTGAACAGCTTCTTGGCTGTCCCATGTCTCAGCTGTGGGCACTGGCTCTGCCCTGGAGCCATGTTACTAAATCACTGCACACATGTACATTTCAGGGAACTTGGGTGTCACCCTGAGTGGCCTCGGGACCTAATCTCAGTCCTCTACTCATTTGCATTGTGGAAAACTGGCTGCTGGGTCCCAGAGGTCCCTGGGTGGGGACAAGGTGTGTGCTAAGTGCGTAGTCACCCATCGTGTCCCCGCCACGTGTCCATGCCAACTGCCGTGGGTGTGTTGGGCCCTCGGGCTCTGTGGGATGGTGAGTGTGTGTGCTGAGTGGGGCCTGTAGGGCTGGCATCCCAGGTGAGTGGGCCATGCTGTCCTGCCTGGCAGGATGCTGGTGAAGGCCGGGCTGCCTCCATTGGTGGCATGTGGAGGGGGGTCTGGAAGGAAAAACGTACACAGTGGTCCGTTTCCAAGACAAAATGTCTTAAATGGGCTTAGGTGAGCAAACTACAGAAGAAACAGGATCTACTAGGCCCCTGCTTAGATAGCCGATGCGTACTTGTTGGCGTTCCTCTTTCCCCCATTTCCCCTGTGTAGTTGCCTTCACCCGAACCAAAGAAGTTTAGTCTAAGATGAAAGTTTACTAGCCTGCAAAATAGCTGTTTTGTCGGTTCTTATCAGCATATGCTGCTACTTAGGTGGTAAGTTAAATACTTAAAAAGCCCCTGAGCTAACTAGGATTGCAGTGCATTGTGGGCTGCAACAAAGTACAGCAAAACAACCCTGACAAAGAAACACCAGGGAGGGACCTGCACACTAGGGGATAAATTGCTTATCAAAACTGTGCTGGGTGTGCCTGCCTGTCAGACACCTGATCTTGCAAGAAGTCATTAAAAGTCTCACTCTCTGTTCTCCGGGTCTCTGAGTCCATTCTTTAAGCTTGGATGGGTAAGTTTGTTTCTCACAGTGTGGCTCCTACCCTCACTGCTGCTGCCCCTCTGGGGCCCACTCAGCACCCCAGCTTGGTGTGTCCAGGCCCCAAGAGTGCCACGGTGCTGAGGGGATGCTTCTGTTCGGGGCTGGTGTCCCGATGTGGGAGGTAGTTCTGGCCCGGGCCCGTGAGCCTTGCAGGTGGTGGAGAGAGTCTGGCCAGTGCCGATGAGCGTGTGGGTTTGGGAGGGGTTTGTGTGGCACAGGCCAGCGGTGTGGTGTCCAGCAGGCAGTTCCCCCACACCCAGCGAGCGCTGCAGGCAACACAGAGGTGGTTTTGTTCCGGCTTGCTGCAGGATCAGAGGGTGGCCCTGCCGTCTGCCATCTACTCAACTCAGCGTTTTCATTTTCCCTGCAGACCTTGCAACCTGTGTGAGCAGAGCCGCCCTGCACCACCATGTGCATCATCTTCTTTAAGTTTGATCCTCGCCCTGTTTCAAAAAATGCGTACAGGTAACCCCCTCGCTCTGTATCTGCTGCGCCTTGCAGGGTCCCAGGTGCCCAGCCAGTTCTCCTGCCACCTGGGCTGCTGCATGTGGGAAGGTGTGTGGGCCAGGCTGGGGCTGCACAGGCCTGGCACTGCCTTCCGGGACAGGGTCACTCCGCGTGGGATGCTGTCAGAATACCTCTCGGGGCGGGGACTCTAGTTGATGTACAAAGATGTGAAGACTCAGCCACAGAAGGTGTTGGGTACCAGCCCCAGCCCTGTACGTGGGTGCCTTTAGTCCTGGCGTGACGGGGGATTGAGAAAGGAAATAAAGACAGAGACACAAGAGTAGAATTTACAGTGTTGGCCCTGAGCTCTGGGCTCCAAATGCTTATCATGTGCATAATCTCATTGATCTTACCGGTGTGGAAGGAGTGGGTAAGATAGTGGGGGAGGGGGGAGAACACTTGAGATCCTTCTAAGACATGCTAAACTAATGCTCTGAGCATTTAACAGCACTTGAGATCCTTCTAAGGCGTGCTAAACTAGTACTCTGAGTTGATCACCGATTGTTATCAGGGTGCAGCTGCATCAGAACTACAGCGGATGAGGAGTCACCCAGTCTGACCACTCCCAATGCATCAAGGGGCTTTTATCTCCAGAGCTTTGGTGACATAGAACAATTAAAATCATGCCATATTCCCAGAATCTAGGCAGAGCCTGAGGTGTTCTGTGATCTCTGCTGTGCAAGGCTTTTCTCCGTCTCGCCAGCTGCATCTGCAAAGACCTTCCCGGTTCGCCTCCCTTCACAGAGTTCTTTGCATAAGCCCTCTTTTTTTTTTTTTTTTTTTTTTTTTTTTTCCTAGAGACGGGATTTCACCACGTTGGCCAGGATGGTCTCAATCTCTTGACCTTGTGATCTGCCTGCCTCGGCCTCCCAGAGTGCTGGGATTACAGGTGCGAGCCACGGTGCCTGACCTGCGTAAGCCCTCTTTATGAGGCCCTCATGCAGACTCCATGTTGAGAAGGCATTTGTAGGACCAGAGCAGTATTGCCTGCCCTGAAACCACCCTGAGGTGTTCCCGGTGTCACTGTGCTCTCGGGTGGTTTTTACCTTAGGCCTCCTGTAACCACTTGATTTCTAATTAACTGCACCAATAATATAGTTTAATTCGGTGTATAAACTTCAGTGTACTCTGAGACAAGCAAGCTTATAATTATTTAGCTAGAATTAACATAGGTCTCCCCCTGGCCATCTTGACCCGCAGAAAACAGCTGTGCAGGTAGGACAGAAGAGTGACGTGTCCAGGTGGGCTGCAGTTCTATGGGCTTTAGGTGGGGATCGGGCAGCAGAACTGGGGCAACAGTGTCCGTGAGCGAGAGCCAGCTTGGGCTGGCAGGTCCCAGGTGCTGGTGAGAAGTTGAGGTGGCGGCCAGCCTGAGGTCTGTGTATGAGTCCTGAGCTGAGGAAGAAGGACTTGGGGAGGAGGGGATGCTGGGGACCAGCCAGAAGAGGCCAGGATCCACCCCTGACCCTGGACTCAGGATGGCCACGCCTCCATTCCCCAGAACACCCCAGCATTTATTCACATGAGAATGAGGCAGAGATGTAACCCACACCCAAAATGAAACTTGAAACCACTCTCTAATGGAATTGCTTAGGAAGTTTTCATCATTTTAAAATCTATATTTTGATTTGAACCATTTCAAGAGGGTCCACCATGCTACCTGACTTCAAGACTGAACGAAGTCATTTCAGGCCAGGGACTAGGGAACGGGGTGTGTCTGCGGTTTTCCCTTTTTGCAGTTGGGTGATGGCAGGGCCAGGCCAGGGTTCAAGTAGCAGACAGCATGCTGCAGAGTAAGTGGAAGTAATGTCAAGAACTATTGACTGTCACAGGGGCTGGAGTCATGTGGGGGTGGCTCATGAGTGAGCAGAACCCTAAAGAATGTAGGAATAGCAGGTTGAGGAACAGCCACTGTCCCCAGGGCTGAGTTGGGGTGCCCAGAGCAGAGCTCCCTCTTTCACCCCCAGCTAAGCTCCAGACCTTGCTGGAGAGGGCACACCATGGCCATCTGGATGGCCTGGAAGTCCCTGGGGTGCCACGCTGGCAAGGCTTGCTGGAAATTTGCCTTCTAGGGTGCCTGGTAGCTATCACAGGGTGGCTGCTAGGGGAAGGTGCTGACTGCTGGGTGCTGGCCGTTGTGCCCTGCAAGAGCTGGGGAAGCCTCACTTGTTGCAGGAGCCCCCTAAAAAAGCACACAGGAGCTGGAAAAGAAGCCTTCCTCCTCCAGTATCTCTCCAGCGCCCTCTTCTGACAAAACTTAATGTGGAACCAGCTGATGTTCAGCCGCATTATCACAGAGCCGGTGATGCAGGGTGAATTTGCAGCTGAGATTCAATATATCCCTAACTGTCACAGTCTAGCCTTTGGCTCCTCAGCTTTCTATGCTCACTTAAACTCCCATGTGCCAGCCAAGCAACTGTATTTCTACCTGACTAGCAAAGAAGTTCCCAAATAAAGAGACATAGCCCAGTGGCCCCTGAAGCTGTCACTGGCTGCGTTCCATGACTTCCAGATTTAGCCACAGCCTCACTTGATACTGTGCTTCCAGAGTTACCTCTGACCTCCTGCACATAGAGTAAAACTGGGAAGAAGGAAGGAGAGAACAACAGTGAGCAGACGCAACACGCCCGTAGGCGGCAGAAAGGAGCTGCGCACCAGCGTTCTCACTCCTGGGCACGCACCGGGCTGGGTCTGGGCCCTGGCTTCCTTCCGCTGCACTCAGCCAGAACCTCTGCGGCTCTCGGTTGCATACCTGGGGGTTGGCCTGAGGCTTGGTTTTAGTTGCTGTAGTTTTCCACAAGCCAATCCCCTCAGGCCTGGGAGCTGGGACTCAGCAGCTCATCCACGGAGCAGCTCTGCCTGCCTGGTCATCGCTGGGAGAGGCTCTGCTTCCACTGAGTCTAGCCAGCAGGGCCACACCCCAGGTGTCCACGTTCACCAGCTGGGCCTCACAGCACCTCACAGGTCACCCTGACCTCAGGTCAGCCCAAGCCCCTGCGACTCTCCTTCACTCACTGTTTCCCTCCTGCCACTTCCTTGGCCACAGTCGGATAACTGGGAAACAGGCCAGAGTAACCCAGGGTGAAAACAGCCAGGCCTTGTCCCTAGGGTCTACACTGTGGCTGTCACAGCTGGTACTCAGGGAAGTGGGAGGACAGTCCCTTTGAGTCCATTCCCATGAGGCAGAAACAGTGAGAGGACAGAACCCTGGCCTGGGCTGTCCGTAGTCACGGGCGTTGTGAGCTAAACCATATCTCCCACAAATGCCTGTGTTGACGTCCTAACTGCTGGTACCTAAGAATGTCACTGTGTTTGGAGGTGGAGCCTTTAAAGAAGTGATTCAGGATGGCTGAGTGTGGCGGCTCATGCCTTTAATCCCAGCACCTTGGGAGGCTGAGGCAGGAGGACTGCTTGAAGCCAGAAGTTCAAGGCTGCCCTGAGCTATGATCATGCCACTGCACTCTGGCCTGGGTGACAGAGCTAGACAATGACTCTTAAAAAGAATGATTAAGGTCAGGCGCGGTGGCTAACGCCTGTAATCCCAGCACTTTGGGAGGCTGAGGTGGGCAGATCACGAGGTCAAGAGATTGAGACCATCCTGGCCAACACAGTGAAACCCCATCTCTACTAAAAAAATTAGCCGGGCATGGTGGCACGCACCTGTGGTCCCAGCTACTCGGGACGCTGTGGCAGAAGATTCGCTTGATCCCAGGAGGCGGAGATTGCAGTGAGCCAGGATTGCGCCACTGCCCTCCAGCCTGGTGACAGAGCAAGACTCCGTCTCAAAAAAAAAAAAATGATTAAGGTAAAATAAGGTCAGGTGGGTAGGCCCTAATCAATATGATGGGTGACGGAGATACACACAAGGGAAGCTAGTGTGTGTACAGAAATAGAGGCGGTCCTCTGCATACCAAGAAGCCCTCAGGAGGAGCCAGCCCTACTGATGCCTTGATCTTGGACCTCCAGTCTCCAATGCTGGGAGACATTAGTGTCTGTTGTTGCCACCGCCTACTCTGGTGCCTAGTTATGGCAGCTCCAGGAAATTAGCACGCTGGGGAGAGCGGCCAGCTCCGTGTGGGTTTCAAGGTGGCTTCCTGCAGGCTGCCAAAGAGACTCGACCCACCCCGGGTGCTCGCATCTCTGGGGAAGAAGCTTGACAGCCGGCCTGCAGGTGCTGGTCAGTGCCACCCAGCTCCCTGGGTGGAGAGGAGGGTTGACATGGCCTCTCTTGCTTTCACTCAAGAGCCTGTGTGTCACTGCCAGGACCCCCACTGTGTGTCCTGCCATTCAGTTGGCCTCGGCATTTCTCTGGACTATTTTCCGACGGCCTAAGCCAGAGACGAAGTATGCCACCTCCGGGTAACTGAGCAACTGTGCGTGGTGTTTTCCTGACTTCATGGGAGGGTGTGAGGCACCTCTGGTGGCTGCTTCTGCTCTAGCTGTGGGGTGTCAGCTGGGGGAAGGGCATGCTGCAGGCTGGGCCCAGGGGCTTCCGCAGAGCTCCTGCCAGCACTTCTGCAGCACTGCGGGAGGCCTTGTGCAGGCACCCAGCTAGGCTGGGCTGGGCTCCTCACCTGCGGACTAGAGTAAAACGTGGGGTGCTTTAGGCCACTGTGCTTTTATTATTGTTATTTTTGAGACAGGATGTACCTCTGTTGCCTGGGCTGGAGTATAGTGACACAATGATAGCTTCCTGCAGCTCAGACTGCAGCTTCAAGCAACCATCCCACTTCAGCATGCCCGACTAGCTGGGGCTACACCATGCCTGGCTCATTTTTTTTTTGGTAGAGGCACGGTCTTACTATGTTGTCCAGGGTGGTCTCGAACTCCTGGGCCCAAGCGATCCTCTTACCTCAGCCTTTCAAAATGCTGGGATTACAGGCGTGAGCCACCATGCCTGGCCTAGGCCACCATGTTAGGTAATTTGATACCCATCACAGAAAACGAAAACACTACAGCAAGATAACACAGTCACTCCACCATGTCACCCTATCTCTTTCAAAACTGGTTATTTCTGGCTGAGTGCGGTGGCTCACACCTGTAATCCCAGCACTTTGGGAGGCTGAGGTGGAAGGATCACTTGAGGTCAGGCGTTCAAGACCAGTCTCACCAACATAGTGAAAACCCGTCTCTACTAAAAATATAAAAATTAGCCTGGCATGGTGGTACACACCTGTAATGCCATCTACTAGGGAGGCTGAGGCAAGAGAATTGCTTGAGCCTGGGAGGCAGAGGTTAGCAGTGAGCTGAGATGGCACCACTGTACTCCAGCCTGAATGACAAAGTGAGACTCCATCTCAAAAAAAAAAAAAAAAAAAGCTGCCTGTGACAGCCCCATGCAATGCCCATTGCTGGCTCCAGCCTGAAGTGGCTGCAGGATAAGTTGTTACCGTATGGGGCAGCTTCCGTGGAGTCATCACTGAGGGTTTGATCACTGGATCTCAGGCCAGAGACCTGTCACCAAACTGCGCCCACACACAGTGGTACACACACTCACCCCGCAACAGAACACACTTGCCCCCTGAGATGATGTACATACTCATGCCCCCAGACGGTGCACACACTCACCTTGCAGCAGCGTGAGTGTCAGGTGGTGAAGGATAATTAGTGGTTTTAGTTATTGGAACAAAATAAAGCCAAGGTGATTTTCCATCCTCGGGGTCCTTGCCGTGGTAGGGACATCCCTGTCTCTCTGGACATGGGGTGCAGGTAGGCGTCTATCCATGTGCACCCTCACCAGGGATGACTGAGAGAGCTACTTCCTCCTCCCTTTGGGGCTCGATCTGGGTACTCGGCATGCTGGCTCATCGCTGAATTATGGATTTGATGAAATCCTTGGCAAACCACCAGCAATTCAGCTCAACAGTGACTGCTGAGACAAAAATAACCTGGTAATTAATGTTCCTGCGTTATTAGGCAAACATACATAATTGTTCCTTATTTAAAAACAGACAGCTGAGCATCTTAGGACAGAAGTCCGTGCTCAGTCAGCTTTTCTTCTTACTTTCCCCCGCTTTATTTTCCCCTTGCAAGAGCATTATGTCAGAATCAGCACCCGAAGCCAACAGCAGCAGCCTGGCTTGGGGTTGGACTGGGCTTAGGTGTCCCTGGCTCCCTGGGCCCCTGTTCAACGGCTCTGGAACGTGGGAGCAGGGGAGGAAGGTGTTTTTTTTTTTTTTTTTGAGATGGAGTCTCGCACTGTCACCCAGGCTGTAGTGCAGTGGCGCAATCTCGGCTCACTGCAATCTCTGCCTCTCGAGTTCAAGCAATTCTCCTGCCTCAGCCTCCCAAGTAGCTGGGATTACAGTCATGTGCCACCACGCCCAGCTAATTATTTTGTATTTTTAGTACAGACAGGGTTTCACCATGTTGGCCAGGTTGGTCTCGATCTCCGACATTGTGATCCGCCCACCTTGGCCTCCCAAAGGCCTGGGGCTACAGGCGTGAGCCACCCGCGCCCAGCCGGGAGGAAGATATTTAAGAGAGAATGCTGAGTGGAAGCACATGGAGCTTGACCCCACCCATGGGGTGGAGGAGCTCTTATCCCATACGCTGGCTCATCCCCACCATGGCACTCAGGGACTGTGGTGTTTTCCCTTCGCCTGCCCGCTGGCCAGGCCACAACCGATGGGTACCTTCTACAGGAGTGGCCCATGCAGTCTAGGGCAGGTACACTGCCTTGTACTAGCACTGTCCAGCCCAGGAAAGGTGGACTCTGCTGCCATCCCTGCTGCAGAGGTTGGGGGGTACCTCTGCCCAGAAGGGACATGGAGACTTGGGCCAGGTCTGTGTTGAAATATGGCATTTAGAGGTACAAAGCATGGTTCTATGAAAGGCTAAGGCTCATATCAGGGTCAGAGACCACCTCCTGCTACCCCACGCAGCACATCCTTGAGACCTGGTGCAGCCTGGGGCCAGCTGGGCATCAGAGCAGGCTGAATGGCACACCCTGAAGGTGAGGCTTCTGTAGCAGACCTCAAGGGTTCTAGGGCATGGCACAGTCCCTGGCAACAACCAAAAGCATTTTTCCAGTTGTGCAGGCAGGGAGCTTCGGGGGCAGGTGCTGAGTGGGGGGCACACGTGTGCACACAGGTGTGGACACCTCCAAGGGCATGAGTGGTGAGTGCAGGCACCAGTTGCACTCTCAATTTTATGAATGTCTGTTATTTCACATTTCATCAGGAGCAAATGTTTTATGAAATTGATGTGCAGTGATCAATATGGAAATTATTTTTAAACACTTGTCAGGATCTAACCACTGCAGCTTGGTTTCAGACCCACAGTGTGATGGCAGGAGAGCGGAGCCCTGCTCCTTAGAGCTGCCTCTCTGTGGCGCAAGTGCTCAGGGGGTCTTCAGCCATCGCTTGTGTTTTTTTTTAAGAGCCGGGGCTTTTCTGTTCCCCAGGCTGTAGTGCCGTGGTGCAGTCATAGCTCACTGTAGCTAGCCTCAAACTCCTGGGCTGAAACGATCCTGCTGCCTCAGCCTCCTAGTAGCTGTGACCACAGGCATGCACCACCATGCCTGACTAACTTGTATTTTTTTTTGTAGAGGTGGGGGGTCTCACTTTGTTGCCCAAGCTGGTCTCAAACTCCTAGGCTCAAGTGATCATCCCACTTTGGCCTCCCAAACTGCTGGGATTACAGGTGTCATCCACTGCCTGGCCCAGACATCACTTCTTAGACCCTCAGGTCTAATGGACGTTGCAGGAACTGACCCCTTCCACTCTGTCACCACTGTGTCCTTATTTGTTTTTTTCCAGTGTCCAAACTGGGACTTGAAACTCAGTTTTTTTTCCTTAAGACCAGGACTCTTCAAGTTTAGATGTCTCCCCTAATTGCAAAAGAAATATTTGTTTGATTCATAATGCAAAATACTCGTAAAACAGAGACGTTCCCATCTACTCCCCTACGACCCAGAAATTAACTCCAGAAGACGCAGAACAGAGCAGCCCTTGGAGGCCCACATGCTGTACTGTTCAGTCTGTATCCTCGAGCTCACGCTTCCAGAAGCCCGAGGGTTTGTTGTGGGTGTTCCCAGGGCTGGGGACAGATGGACAGGAGGAACAGCCCTGCACCCTCCAGCCTGGGCTCACAGGCATGCTTGGTGCCAGCCCCTTAGGGCCTGGCAAACCCGTCTCCCACCATTGAGGGTGTGGATGTGTGTCTCTGCCCAGCATCTGCCTGTTTCCCAGGCAAGGCTCCAAATGCAGTCCTGGCCGCAGGTTCCCGGGAACTCACCTGGAGCCACTGTGTTCCTTCCTCCTGTGCAGGCACGGTGGGACTGCCAGCTTCCTGTCCTCTCTGAGACTGGCCCTTACTGCCACTGAGGCCAGTTTTGTGTGTGAAGAGAGAAAAAGAGCTGGCTCACTCATTTCCCTCTGAGGCCGTCAGCGGTGCTTTCCTCTTGCAGGCTCATCTTGGCAGCCAACAGGGACGAATTCTACAGCCGACCCTCCAAATTAGCTGATTTCTGGGGGAACAACAATGAGATCCTCAGCGGTGAGTCTTCCTGTGTGCTCGGTGGTGCACCTTGTACTTCCCCAGCCCCGGCGTGGCCCGAGTGACCCTAACTGAGCGGTGCTGCTTTCCAGTGTGATGGCGGGGTGTAAAGGTGGAACTCAGGGGGTTTGGGGTCGGGGCCAGCATGGGGGTGGCCAGCCCCAGTACCGGGTGTTGCCAGAGCTGCCCACCCAACACTGTCTGAGTGACGTCCCGTGCCATAGGTCTGCATGGGGGGCCTCGTCATGTAAAAGGATCAGTTGGTTTTATTTGGATCCCTCCTTTTGGCTGAGGGCATGTGTGTGGATTTGTGTGATGCACAGATCCATACTCGGTCCCTTTATGAAGCATCCGAGTCGTGAGTGTGTGCATGCATGGGTATGTATGCATGTGTGTGCCTGCATTTGTGTTTGTTTTTGCATCCCTTGCTCCAGGGATGGCTGGGCTGAGTCTGGGGAGCTGGTGCTGAAGCCCTGTCACCTGCCCCATGCCTGTGTTGCACGAGGTGTACTCACAGGGTAGAAGTGGGGGTGAGAGCCAGGCCCTCCCCTCCAAAGATACCAGCCTCATTGAAGTCCTTTTGGACCGGAAGCAGTTCCTGTCCACGGGGTGGCAGGAGTCTACCTAGAAGGTGTGCAGAGACAGCTGGTGAGGCCACGGGTTTCTCTGCCTGTGTGCCAGGCGCCAAGTGGGCCCAAGGTAGCCTGGCATGCTCCAGGGTGCCCACTCACGCCAGGTATGTGACCCTGTGGGCCCAGGGAGGCTGTGTGTGCCCTGTGCTGCCCTCCTGGGCCGGGAGGGCAGGTGTTGGGTGCAGGTGTGAGCCCAACACTTTGGGAGGCTGAGGCAGGAGGGTTGCCTGAGCCCAGGAGTTCAAGACCAGTCTGGGCAACATGGCAAAACCCTGTCTCTACAAAAAAATACAAAAATTAGCCAGGCATGGTGTTGTGTACCTGTGGCCCCAGCTACTCAGGAGGCTGAGACTGGAGAATCGCTTGAGCCTGGAAAGTAGAGGTTTCAGTGAGCTGAGATTGTGCCACTGCACTCCAGCCTGGGTGACAGAGCAAGACCCCTGTCTCATTCCATCAATCAATCAAATAAAAGCTCAGCTGTGGGGTTTTGACAGGTGTACTTCTATGTAGCCCGTAGCCTGGCAGTGCTGTGAGAATGCTGCCGAGGCTGGGTGGCCCCATGTGGGAGGAGGACAGGAGCAGGGAGACTGAGGCAGAGCGGTCCTAGGCCTGCCGGTATAGGAGGCTGCAGTGGGGGCAGGGCTGGTCAGGACAGGTGGGGGAAGGCATGGGACTGATGTTCTTGGGAAGCGGAGCGTTTTTGTAGATGAAGATGTGGTGGCTCAGAGGGTTACCCTCCTCTGGCTCCTTGACTGTTGTGCCCTCCTGGCCTCCATCCCTCACTGGCACCCAGGTCTGTCAGCTGCCTCTGAATTAGCGCCAACCCCAGGAACTCCAGTCCTGTGGAATTGTTCACCCCTGTGGTGATTTGGTGATGGCAGCTGCTGCACGGGTGTACACAGGCTCCTGCCAAGTGTCAGGGTGGCCGTATCACTAAGGCCCACGTCCTCTCAGTCTCTGGCATCACCAAATTGTGTGCAAAAGTTTAGGACAGTGGTTTTCCAGATGTGGTCCTTGGGCCTGTAGCACCAGCATTACTTGAGAACTTGTTAGAAATGAAATCACCCTGGTGCGGTGGCTCACGCGTATAATCTCAGCACTTTGGGAGGTAGGAGGATCCCTGGAGGCTGGGAGCTTGAGACCAGCCTGGGTAATATAGTGAGACTGTGTCTCTACAAAAAAAAGAAAGAAAAATTAGCCACGTGTGGTGGCACATGCCTGTTGTCCCAGCTACTTCGGAGGCTGAGGTGGGAGGATCACCTGAGCCTGGGACGTAGAAGCTGCAGTGAACTGAGATTGAGCCACCATACTCCAGCCTAGGTGACGGAGCAGACCCTGTAAAAAAAAAAAAAAAAAGAAGAAATGCAAATCATTAAATTCATAAAAATTTGGCCATTACTTCTTCAAGTAGTTTTTCTGTCTTCTCTCTCCCTCCAGTTACGTGCAGGTATTAGTTCACTTGCCCTTGTTCCACACTTCCGTGATGCTCTCTGTATACTTTTCTCAGTGCCTCTGGATTGCTGGTCTCAAACTCCTGACCTCGTGATCCACCCGCCTCTGCCTCCTAAATGCTGGGATTGATTACAAGTGTGAGCCACTGCACCTGGCCTGGGGATAAGATTTTAACATGAGGTCTGGGGGACAAACATCCAAACTATGGCACCCATGAACTCTGGCTACCTCCGTTTCCCCAAACACTAAGCCCCTCTTCTCAGCTCAGGGAGGCTGCTGAGCTTGGCCTGGTCCCTCCACTCCCTGGGCTGGGCCCTGGAGTCTCTCTAATCGTGGGCTCACTTTGTTTCCTGTCTCTCAGATCCTTTATTGTAAAACTCATTTGGTATGGTTTGGCTGTGTCCCCACCCAAATCTCATCTTGAATTGTAGTTCCCATAATCCCCACATGTCCTAGGAGAGACCCAGTGGGAGGTAACTGAATCATGCGGTGGTTACTCTCATGCTGCTGTTCTCATGATAGCGAGTGAGTTCTCACGAGATCTGATGGTTTTCTAAGGGGCTTTTTCTGCTTTGCTTGGCATTTCTCCTTCCTGCTACCATGTAAAGAAGGACATGTTTGCTTCCCCTTCCACATGATTGTAAGTTTCCTGAGGCCCCCCCAGCCATGGTGAACGATGAGTGAATTAAACCTCTTTCCTTTACAAATTACCCAGTCTCAGGTATGCCCTTATAGCACCATGAGAAGGGACTAATACACCATTGTTTCATGTGTTTTATTTTTTTGGTTGTTTTATGCAGGAGGGTAAATCTGATCCTTGTTGCTTGGGCAAATTTGGAAGTTTTGTTCTTGTTTTAATTATTGATTTGTAAGAGTTGTTTATCCATTCTGGATATGGTCTTTTATTAGAGAAATGTATTGCCTACTCATTTTCTTAATGATAGCTTTTGGTGAGCAGAATATTTTATTTTAACAAAGTACAGTTTATCTTCTCTTTTATGGGTTGTTCTTTTTGTGTCTTATCCAAAAAGTCTCTGCCTACCCAGAGGAAAAGATATAACACTATTTTCCTCTGTTTGCTTCTAGAAGCCTAATTTTGCATTTTATGTTTGGTCTATGATATAGCTCAAGGTTTTGTATACGGTGTGAGGTAGGGGTTGAGATTTACTGCCTCCCACCCCTAAATCTCTCTGGTTGTTCCAGCATCATTTATTAAATAGATTTTCTTTTGCCTGGTTCATTACTGTGGCACCTTGGTTGTACGTCAGTTGACCATATCCATGTGGGTCTACTCCTGACTCTCTTGTGTCTCATTGATCTGTGTATCCATCTTGATGGCAACATCACACTGTCTTTGAGTGATGCTGCATTTCAGTAAGTCTTGAAATCAGACAGTGTGGGTCTCCCAGCTATGTTCTTCTTTTTCAGGACTATTTTGGCCATCTCAGTTCCTTTGCATATGCATATTTTAGAGTCATTCTGTTAATTGCTATAAAACAAAAAGCCCACTGGGATTTTGATTGGGAAGGTGTTGAATTTATGGGTCGTTTGGGGAGAAGTGTCACCTTAACAATACTGAGTTATCTAAGAAGTACTCAGTGGAACAAATAACAAACGCTATTGAGTGTTTCAGTCAGTATACAGTACATCTCTCCTTGGATCAGGTCAGCTCAACTTGAGACCCTCTACATTACCCTGGAGTTTTCAGTCTTTGTCACCCATTTTTCATTAAATATTTTCCTATTTTTTTAAATTATACTGAGGATTTTAAAATGTTGTAAATGGCATACTTAAATTTTCATTTTCCAGTTCTTGCTAGCATTTACTTATTAGTTCTAAGACATTGGTTTTGCTATTCCTTTTGGGTTTTCTTTATATATGATCCTGCTGACTGCAAATACAATTCATTCATTTTTGATCTTTACATATTTTCTTTTTCTGTTATAATTGATTATTATTACAAAAATAACATTTCAGCAAGTGCAGTGGCTCACCCCTGTAATCCCAGCACTTTGGGAGGCTGAGATGAGAGGATTGCTTGAGTCCAGGAATTTGAGACCAGCCCAGGCAACGCAGTGAGATATTGTCTGTACAAAAAAATGCAAAAATTGACGCCTTACACGTGCTTCAGAGTCTCTCGACCTCTCGCTTGGGATCTCCAGCCTCACCGTGGCTTGAAATGGACCCTAATTGCTCCCATGCCACTGTTGGCTCCTGCACGTGTGCCAGCTCCTGCATGTGCAAAGAGTGCAAATGCACCTCTTGCAAGAAGAGCTGCTGCTCCTGCTGCCCCGTGGGCTATGCCAAGTGTGCCATGCCAAGTGTGCCCAGGGCTGTCTGCAAAGGGGCATCGGAGAAATGCAGCTGCTGTGCCTGACGTGGGGACAGCTCTGCTCCCAGATATAAATAGACCAAACTGCACAAACCTGGATTTTTTTTAATACAACCCTGAACCGTTTGCTGCATTTCTTTTTCTGTTAAATATGTGAATGACAATAAAACAATTTTGACTTGAAAAAAAAATGCAAAAATTAGCTAGGTGTGGTGGTACATGCCTGTGGTCCCAGCTACTTGGGAGGCTGAGGTGGGAGGATCGCTTAAGCCTGGGAGATGAAGGTTGCAGTGAGCTGTTTGATCACTACTGAACTCCAGCCTGGGTGACAGAGTGAGACCCTATCTCAAAAAAATAAAATATAAAATAAAATAACATCTTAACAACAACCTTTTTTGCCCCACTCTTTGGGTAATATGACCCCCTGGTGTAAGAAGGAGCCCTTCTGTGGCTCTCAGGGCCTCTCCAAGCTTGTGGCACTAGCAGCGGCCTGTGCCCTGCAGACGAGTTGGTGGGGGTGAAGGTCCTGGGCGTGTGCTGGGCTCCTAGTGAAGGGTCTGCCCCTTGGGCCTGGTGCATCCTGCCGGGTGAGGACATTCATGCGATTGGAGCCTAGCGCTGCCCCTCAGCCTCAACACTGGTCCAAGTGGGAGGGTGTGTCCTGCAGGTGTCTATTGGGATGGATGTGGTTGGTGCCAGAGTTGTCCTTCAGGGCAGGGATCTCACTGGCACCACCCGAGAACCCCAGGGGCTGCCTGGCCTTGAAGAGTTCCAGCCACTGTTCTGCAGCCAGGGCTGCTGGGCCAAGCTGCATGTCGAATGTCCTCAAGGAGCTTGAGGCAGGTGCTGGGCCAAGCATGTGTCTCCCGGTGCTGGGGACCAGGTGGGGGACTGGAATGGGTGGCATCAGTGGTGGTAACACTGTCATCTGCCACAGGGCTGGACATGGAGGAAGGCAAGGAAGGAGGCACATGGCTGGGCATCAGCACACGTGGCAAGCTGGCAGCACTCACCAACTACCTGCAGCCACAGCTGGACCGGCAGGCCCGAGGACGAGGTACGGTGGGTGGGGTGGGGGGTCCCCGAGGTGAGACAGGGTGGGGTGGGGCGGGCCTAGGTGAGACAGGGTGGGGCGGGGCGGGCCTAGGTGAGACAGGGTGGGGCCAAGGGACTTAAGGACTGGCCAATATATGGTGGGGCAGGGTATGGGGGCCAGGGTAAGAAGTGCCAAGGTGTATGGGTGTGGGATGGGGCAGGGCTGAGGTACTGTGGGGCAGGGCCAGGTTACAGAGTGGGCGGTACCAAAGCATGGCAGGGCAGGGCCCAGGTAAGGGTGGGGACAAGAAGGGGGAAAGCTGGGCCCTGTGGCAGGTGGGGGGCTTCCTCAGGCATACCACTGCTACCACTGAGGTGCGCTGCAGGGGTATGTGGCAGAGACAGGAAGAGTGAGGAGGGGAGCGTCCCCATTTCCCCCGCCCTGGCCCTCTGGCGTCAGCCAGGAGCCTGCTCCCACCTGACCCACACAGCACTGTTACCCCTCTCAGGGAGCAGTCTCCTTTGTCGCCCTCACTGTGTGTCACTCCTGACTGCTGTGTCACTGAGAGGTGTTGTTTACTTCCTGCTGGATTTCCACAGGAAGACATAGTGGGGAAAAGAATATTTTAAATAAAATGAGCAGTTTTCAGTGCTGACCTGAGTGGCAGCCAGGCTGATGAGGTATGGCTGACTCTTGTGGCAGTCATGACAGGCCAGGGCTCCAGTGGGACCCTCATTTTCCCGCATCCTCCCCAGGGGGCCCCACATCAGTGTTCCTAGGGGATGAGCACATCCCTGCAGCCTTGGACACGGCATCTGTCCCCTGCCCACAGGTGAACTGGTCACCCACTTTCTGACCACTGATGTGGACAGCTTGTCCTACCTGAAGAAGGTCTCTGTGGAGGGCCATCTGTACAATGGCTTCAACCTCATAGCCGCCGACCTGAGGTGGGTCTGCGAGAGGGGGATGGCAGCCCTGCCCAGCACTGCCCCTGGGGCAGACCTCAGGCTCGTCAGGAAGCCGGGTTCTACTGGGGCCGTGGCAGCCTCTCCAGGGACATAGTTCCTGGTGACTTGGCAGACATTCCTAGGATAGAGCCTGTAACAGATGTACCAACTTGGGGACGTGGGGGTGAAGCCCAAGGCTTCCTGTGATGGCGTGAGGGCTGCTAGCTCTTTGAAGAAAGCCGAGGCTGTGAAGGGCAGCTGCATAGAGTGGCCCTGGCTGGGTGTCCCCCTCCCACGGGCAGGGTGTGCAGAGCAGCCCTCGGCAGCCTGGCCTGGAGTGGCTGGGATGCTGTCCTCCCAGGGAAGCTCCCGTTGGAGATGTGGCCACAGGAACAGCAGAGGTGTTGTGTGTTTTGCCCTTCCGTGAAGCGAGCATTCCTCCCTTCTTCCCTCCTCCCCCTCCAACACCCCAAAACTTGGCTAATGCAGTTAGTCTGGGGCCGTCTGCCAGAACGGGCAAATAGGAAGCTGTCGGCACACCGTGGCGGGCCCTGAAACGGCCTCCTTCCACAAGGGCAGGTCCATGGGCCTCTTTCCTGGCTCCTGAGCTCCAGGCCTGCTGTTCCTTGAGCGTCCCTTGTGTGTGGCGTGCCCAGCCCTGCCCCACTTGGGTCTGCACACTTGCTGTGGAGGCTGAGAGATTTGCGGCGTCCCCTAGGTGGAGGGCTGAGGGCTGGCGCAGGCCACTTGCTGCCCAGAGCCCTTCTTCCTGCCCATGCCTTTGTGACTCCAGGAGGCGTAGCCCCTGTGCTCTCTGTACGCCCCCATGCTCAGGAACCACTTTGTCCGGTCAGTAGTTCCATGTGGGTCTGACTGAGCCTCAGGAGAGTGGATCTGTGGCCGTGACACCAGCAGGACTCGGCGCTCAGCAGCTGTGTGCAGGTGGGGTGCCAAGGGTGCCATGCCCTGAGCAGGTGCATGGGCTCCTGTGGTTGGGGGGTGGGGGCTTGGGCTCCTCAGAGCCTGTGCAACTTGCCCAGCTCCAAAGACTGTAGAGTGAGGATCAGCCTCCTGGACCTAGCCTGAAGATGCAGGTAGTGGCCAGGAGAGCATACCATAGGTCAGGCAGAAGCTGGTGCCAGGGCCGCGGCTGGAGGGCGGGGGGCATCAGAGGTCACGAGCAGCCCCGCAGGTGGGTGCCAGTGAGGAAGCCAAGGCCTGGAAGGGAGAGAGGCTTGTCACAGCCACAGCTATCCCCGGTGAGGGCTGCCCTTCGCCTGGCCTGTGCTAGCAGCAGCCCCAGCATAGGCATCCAGTTCTATAGGTCCTTACAGAGAAAGCCCAGAGGAGCTTTTGCCTGCAAATAGTCTCTGAAATTATAAACCAAGCATCTTGGAAAAGTTGCCAAAGGCCATGGTGAGAAAATACGGGAATGGAATGTGAACGTAGACTGGGGGCCCCTGAAGCCTACTGGCGGGTGGGGGGAAGGCAGGTCCCACCTGGTGGACAGCACTTCTGGGAGGAAGGTACCACGTCTGGCTCTTTCTCTGTATCTGTTCATCTTGAAGGCGCAGGGCTCCATGCCCAGCATGTGGCCTGGGAAGGCATCTCACAGGCCACAAAGAGACCCTCTTCACTTCGCAAAAAAGGCACTCCAAGTTCTGGAAGACTTACTGTGGTATTGAGGATTGGACTATTTTCAGCTGAGGAGCATTTTTAACTATTTTCTTTTTAAAAATTAATTTATTTCATAGCGATGAGGTCTTGCCATGTCGCTCAGTCTGGTTTCAAACTCCTGGCCTCAAGCACTCCTCTCTCCTCAGCCTCCGGAGTAGCTGGGACTACAGGCGTGAGCCACTATGCCCAGCTCAACTGTCCCTAGCTATTTTAAAGTGTACACTTAGCAAATGAGAGTAGGAAGAGGTGGTCTTGGGCACTTTCTTTGGAAGCCTCCATCTCCCTGGGGCCACACTGGGGCCACCTGTCCAGAAACGCTCAGAGATGAGCTGTGGCGGGGGTGCTGATGGAGGGCTGGGGATGTGGGGATGGGGCTCAGCCCTGCAGTTGCCCATAGGGATGGGCAGCCTCTGTGTATCTATGCTATCGGGCATTCGGCAAGGCAGGAGGGCCTTTTAGATGCTTTGCCTCCCTGGCTGGTGGGCCCTGAGGTGAGCTGGGAACATGCCCGTGATGCTGGACAAGAGCTAGGGTCTCTATGACCCTGCCTGCCATGTGCCCGAGGCGCTGAGTCCTGCAAGCCCCTGGCCTGGCCACAGTGGGTTACTGTGTGCATTGCCAACCTCCAGGAACAGGGCTGTGAGATTGCCAGGCAGTGTCGGGGGCAGGACGCCCTATGGCCACAGTCTGACACTCTCTCCCCTTGGTCTGCAGCACAACAAAGGGAGACGTCATTTGCTACTATGGGAACCGAGGGGAGCCTGATCCCATCATTTTGACTCCAGGTGAGCCTGCCCTGGGAGCCTGATGAGGTGGGGAGTTGTTCCTATGCAAAGGTCACCCCTGTGCTTTTTAGAGACCAGGCCCTTGTCGTATTACTCTCCTGGGACGACTTATGTGCCTTATGGTCTGTAGGGACCTCGGTCTGCGCTCCCCACTGTGGGGCTTTCCTGCTGAGCGAGATGCGCCCCTGTTCTGGGCTTCCCACTGTAGCCCTGCAGCCCACCCCCAGTCTCACCTCCTGTGCCATCCCAGTGTGCCCTATGCCCGCCCCTTCTCAGCACCTCTGGGGCCATCACCACCCGGGGTTCTTGCTCCCTGACGCACACACACACACCCCACTGCAGCCCTGCACAGACACACATCTCTCGCACCCGGTCCCTGTCCTCAGAGCCTCCAGCTCCCCTGTGCCAGGTTATCCTCCACATCTGGGCCCTCCAGCCCTGGCTTTACGCCACTGCCCAGGCTGTGCCTTCTGCTACGTGCCCTTTCTCTCCCCCCTCCTCGGGTGCTGCGATTTCCTGGAAGCTTCCTCTGCCAGTGCCCCAACCTGGACAGAATGTGTCACATTGCCCGCCTCTGCAGCCACGTTCTGGGAGGGAGGTCTGCATCTTGTCCCAGGTCTGGTGCCAGAACAAAGCAGCACTCCTGGGAAATGGCATTTGCCCTGGGTGCACAAAACTGTAGGGACCAGAGCCCAGGCTTGCTCACTCCCACACTTGCTGCCTGCAGACACTCCTTGCTGGTGGCATCATGGAACTGTGTGCCTTAATGCCCACTCTGGTCCCTCTACCCAAGCTGCTGGCTCACACAGGGTGTTCCAGCAACTGGGGAGAGTGTCAGTACCCTTGGTGCCACCCATACCCCTCTGTGAGGGGGTGCTTCTCTGCAGCTCTGTGCCTGCATCACACAGACTTCCTTTTGCATTTGGCACAAATCACCAAGTGAGGTTGCAGGTCACAGGTGCACACCTTCCCACTGGGTGCATATGGTGGGCCTGAAGCCCCAAGTGTCCCTGGAGGTGCCTGAGGGGAGTGGTAAGCAGTCCTCAGGGCAGCTGAGTCGCCCCACCCCACCTGCATCGTTGGGGGCTGATGGTGCTGGCAGGCTCATCATGACAGCTTCTCACGTCTGCCCAGTGATGTCTGGTCCACAGATGGGCCCAGCACCCCATTTGCTGGGGTGGTGCCCAGGCCTGGACACCTGGGCTACTTGGGATCCTCAGAGGCGGCATCTGCCTGGCCTGGAGGGTGGCTTCCAATGTGTCCTACCCACTGCCCCTGCGCATACCAGCTGGTGCCCTCTCCTCCACCTGGAGCTTGTCCTTCCAGCCACCCTCCGTGACCCTGGCCTTCCCCTCCCTACCTTCGATACAACTGTGGGTGGCCCAGCTGAGCTCCTAAGAACTGGGCAGTGGCACAGACACAGACGCTACCAGCAAGGCAGGGACATGGCCCCAGAAGGTGCTGAGCTTCCAAAGGATTGTTCTGGCTGTCTCAGCCGGCTCTTCTCTTCCACCTGCCCCAGGGCCTCCCTGTCAGTCAGGGTCATGGGGTTGGAATGTGCTGTGAGGTGGGTCTGTGGCAGTAGAGTTGGGCCACCCTGAGCCTGTGACTGCCCAGGAGAGAATTGGAAACTAAAAGGTGCAAAAGCAGTCAGAGACTCCCTACCACCTTCGCATTCTGAACATTGGCCCAGAGGCCTCTGGGGCAGTCGTGTAACCATCCCCGTGACACCCTTGCTTCTCAGAGACTGACCCTCAGTGGTCGGAGATGCTTATTTTCTGCTCGGCTGTTTTGGAGAAATTATTTCTGACTACATCCTGTCTCATCCCTGATCCGGCCCCACCTGCTCCATGTTGCCTTTATTTTTTTTAATAACAGCTTTATTGAGATATGACTGACTAGCAGCACACAGTTCACCCATTTGAAAGGTATCATTCAGTAGGTTTCGGTTCATTCACAGAGTTGAGCAACCATCATCACTACCTAATTCCAGGACATTTTCTTGATCCACAAAGAGAGCCATACCCATCAGCAGCCAGTCCCCATTCCCTGTCTCTTTAGCCCCTGAAACCTTTAATCTGCTTTCTATCTATGGATTTGCCTATTCTGGACACTTTGTATAAAGGGACTCCTATAATATGTAGTTTAGGGGACTGACTTTTTTCACTTAGTGTTGTCATCCAAAAGCCCACCAGCATGGCCAAGTAATAGAAAGAGCTTTATTCACCATATCAGTTTGCATATCCGGAAGAGAGAGTCTCCGGCACAGACTGAGGTGCTCTCTTTGAGGAGGGGAAGGGCAGTTTGAGTTTTATGCCTCCCAAAGTCTTTATCACGCAATAGAGTCACACATATTAAGCAGATTTGGGGAAAAGCCATACATATTTATGACGGGACCTGAGAACTTGTGCAACAGATAAACATATATGTCACATACATCCCATGTTCACTTTGGGGCAGGGTTTTAGCATTAAAATGAGGTCGAATCTGGCTCTTTCCATCAGAAGGTGAGCTCTAGGACACAGGTGGAGTGCAGCTCTATGAGCTGCTGAAACCGGCTTAAGGTCTGTAGTTGCTTATCAGAAGAGAGTGTTTGAAGGCTGGTCCTCTGTCTGCTCAGGGTTGTAATGGTCTGGGCTGTAAATCAGAGTGAGGAGGGTCTGATAATGTGCGTGATCACTGCTATTGCAAGAGAATTGATCAAGAGTGTGGTTTTTCTTGTAGCCGTAGGAATCGAGGGAGTTGCCGAGCCGGCTGCCCTGAACCCCGAGCCAGTAGGTACCTTTCATCGTCCCTTCATCCACTCAGGGACACTGGAGTTGTTTTCACCTTTTGGCTCTTGTGAATAGTGCTGCTGTGAACGTCTGTCCCAAGTGTCTGTGTGGTCATATGTGTTTATGGCTCTTGTGTGAATACCTCGGGATGGAGTTGTTAAGTCATGTGGTATCCGTGTTTAACCTTTTGAGGAATTTCCAACCTGTTTCCCAAAGCAGCCGCAGCGTTATGCATCCCCACCAGCAGTGTATGAGGGTTGCAGTTTCTCCGAATCCTCACTAAAAACTGCTGTTGTCTATGTTTTGATGGTAGCCGCCATAGCAGGTGAGAAGTGGTGTGGCCTTGTGGTTTGGCTTTGCATTTCTCTGACGGCTGTGATATTGAGCCCTTTGTGTATCTTCTTTGGAGAAATGGTTATTCAACTTGGGCTGTGTTTTTGAGTTATAGGAGGGCCTGATAGTTGGTTCTAGCTAAAAGCCTCTCATTTAAAGCACAAAGCTTTCCATTTGGAAGTCACATGTTTTTCTTGTTTTCTTCTGCTGCTCATGCCTTTGGTTTCTTATCTAAGAAACCATTGCCTAATCTAAGGTCATGAAGCTTTCGCCCTATACTTTCTTCTCAGAGTTTTACAGTTTTCGCTCTTTCACTTAGGTCTTCGGTTTGATTTCACTTTTTTTTTTTTTTTTTTTTTTGAGACAGGGTCTGGCTCGGTCACCCAGGCTGGAGTGTAGTGATGCAATCATGTCTCACTGCAGCCTCAACCTCCTGGACTTAAGAGATCCTCCCTCCCAAGTAGCTGGGACTGTAGATGTGTGCCACCATGTTCAGCTAATTGTTACTGTTTTATAGAGATAGGGTCTTACTATTTTGCCCAGGTTGGTCTTGAACTCCTGGGCTCCAGTGATCCTCCTGCCCCGGCCTCCTCATGTGCTGGGATTATAGGAGTGAGCCACCTCTCCTGGCCTGAGTCAACTTTTATGTATGATGTGAGGTAGAATTCAGCTCCATTCTTTGCCCATGGCTGTGCAGTTGAATGGTCTTCCATGTCATTAATGATGGAAAAAGCAGGCCGTGTGTGGTGGCTCACGCCTGTAATCCCAGCACTTTGGGAGGCCGAGGTGGACAGATCACGAGATTAGGAGTTCGAGACCAGCCTGGCCAGCATGGTGAAACCCCATCTCTATTAAAAATACAAAAATTAGCCAGGCATGGTGGCGCATGCATGTAATCCCAGCTACTCGAGAGGCTGAGGCAGGAGAATTGCTTGAACCCAGGAGGCAGAGGTTGCAGTGAGCCAAGATCGCACCACTGCACTCCAGCCTGGGTGACAGAATGAGACTCCATCGCAAAAAAAAAAAAGAAAAAAAAAAGCAGTGTGATACCTGGGGCTGGCAGCTTGGCTCTGGGGGCTCCAGCAGAGCCCGGGCTATCTCCCTGGGAAATGTCTTGGCCAAGATCTTCTCCGGGAAGTCTGATGGGGAAAGAGGTGGAGTCTCGGTGTCTCTGCCGCATCATTTGGGATGCATGGCTCCCATCAAGCTCTCCCCTGCTGCCCTGGCCTCTGGAGAAGAGCCTCTGAGGTGAATGAGGTGCTTCTCCACCTCAAGTCCCTGCCCTTCACTTTTTGTGACATGAGAAACCCTCTTCCTGTTGGCCATGCCTTCTGTCTGCCACCACTCTGGGAGCTTGTTCTGAGAAGCCACAGGTCGGACTCCGTGCACTGAGACCCCTGGCTCCCCTAGCCAGGAGCCTGGCTGGTATGCAGAGGTGGGCCATGCTCTGCTGAGGCCCTGCCCGCATCTGTGCCCCCTATGTGGCACTCTTGGGGGTTGCCCACATAGGGACGTGATTGTGGTGGGTGCCTCTGGTGGCTAATTCTCCCACTCTTGACCTTCTCAGGTGGCCCCCCAACCTGGCGTGAGGTGAAGAGGTTCCCTCTTGGGTGCCCCCTTTGCCTGTGAGATCTCAGGTTACTCATTTCTTATTCATCCATCCTTTCAGGCTGCTGGGGATCTGTGCCTTTTGGTCTTCTGTGGACGCCCCTTCCACACATTGTTGAGCTCTCCACTCCTTGCCATGCCATCAGGTCAAGAACGAACGTAGGGAAAATGCTGGAGCGTGGGAGCGGCTTGGCCTCGGTCTGGCCTGATTTCATGGTCCCCAGCCATACCCCATGTTAGGCAGGTGGCAGGTGGCAGTTTGCCCTGACATGGCACAGCAGGGCCTCTGTATGAGCAGCTGACTGCTCCCCACAGGGACCTACGGTCTGAGCAATGCGCTGCTGGAGACACCCTGGAGGAAGCTGTGCTTTGGGAAACAGCTCTTCCTGGAGGCTGTGGAGCGGAGCCAGGCGCTGCCCAAGGACGTGCTCATCGCCAACCTCCTGGATGTGCTCAACAACGAAGAGGCGTGAGTGGGTGGGTCCCGCTGGGGTGAGCCCCCGTACCCTCCCACCACTGGGGCAGGGAAAGGCAGGCCCTGCTGCCCCAGGAGGCCCGTGGAGGTGCCCAGGCTGGGTCCCTGGCTGCAGGGAAGCTGATGGACATGCTTTCCTCCCCACCTGTTCCCTTAGGCCAGCTGAGGTTTTCAACAGCAGGGAGTTTTGATGACAGGAGACGGGCCCAGGCCCAGGCCAGGGGAGGCTCAGTGCACCCAGAGGCTTGATGCATGCACGTGGGGCCAAGAGCAGATGGATGCTCCCCTCTGCATGCCGAGGGCTAGCGGGAAGTTCCAGAAGATTCTAGACACTCAACAAACCCAGGGGGAAGAGACAAATCATGGAAACAAGTGGCCAGGATCAGCAGTCTCAGGATTGATGGGGCTTCCTGCGTGTGGTCTGTCCCCAGCAACCCTGGGCTAAGTGCTGGGCAGGGACTTGCAGTCCCGGGAACTGCCTGGGAATAGGGAGCCCCCACCCACTTCCTTGCCCATAGGCCTCGAGGCCCCTCAGGGGCAGGGCACTGGGGTCTTGGTTGCCCCAGCTGGGAGTCCCAGCCTTTCTCCTGCTGGGTGAGATGCCCCACATATCCCTGCCTCCCCACCCGGGTCAGGCCACCGTCCTGTCCAAGTGACCCAGCATCTGCTGTCACTCTGTCCAGCTCGCCCCCCTCAGAGGAGCCCCCATGGCCTGTCTCCCACTCCTCCCCCTGGGGCCCCTTGCTGCCCCCTGCTTCCTCCCTCTCCTCTGGGCTGCTGATCTGAGGCCTCGTCCTTCAGCCTCAGCATCGATACCTCATTGGAAGAGCCCCATGGGCATGCCCAGCAGCCCCTCCCAGGTGTAAGTGCGCACAGTCCCCTATCACCGTGCCACACGGGCAGGCCCAGGACCGGCCTTGGCTGCCCTCACTGACAGCTGGAGCCCCGGTGCTAGCTACAGTGGCTGGCTTGAGTGGACTTCTGTCACCGTCTCAGGGCAGGCAGGGAGCTTGTGTGCCATCTAGGGCTGAAGCTCTGCAGTTGAGTTGTAAGTTAAGGGTTCCACCTTGATCAGAAACATAGAGGAAACAGGCCGGGCGCAGTGACTCATGCCTGTAATCTTAGCACTTTGGGAGGCCTAGGTGGGCGGGTCATCTGAGGTCAGGAGGTCAAGACCAGCCTGGCCAACATGGTGAAACCCTGTCTGTACTAAAAATACAAAATTAGATGGGCTTGGTGGTATGCACCTGTAATCCTAGCTACTTGGGAGGCTGAGGCAGGAGAATCACTTGAACCTAGGAGGTGGAGGTTGCAGTGAGCTGAGATTGAGCCATTGCATTCTAGTCTGGGCAACAAGAGCGAAACTCTGTCTCCAAAAAAAGAAAGAAAAGAAAAGAGAAGAAAAACAACCCTTGCAGTCCCCCTGGCCACTCCCCAGAGCCGATTAGGCCAGCAGGTGGGATGGGGCTAGACCCGGCTGTGGGCAGGCCGCAGAGGGACTAATGGCCACCACTTCCTCCATCCTGCAGGCAGCTGCCAGACCCGGCCATCGAGGACCAGGGCCGGGAGTACGTGCAGCCCATACTGAGCAAGTACTCAGCTGTGTGTGTGCGCTGCCCTGGCTACGGCACCAGGTATTGCGGCACTGTGGGTGCACCACCTCCCATCCCACGTCCCATCTCCCAGGGCGGAGGGAGGGCCGGCAAAGAAGCCGAGTACCCCTGGGCTCCGTAGTCAGGGCCCGGCTCCTTCCCCACCTGAGTAGATGCCAGAGCTTCCGCCCTGTCCGGACGTCACTGCAGGGGGACGCAGATGCTGCAGGCTCCCAGGGCCCGACAGCCAGGCTTGAGGAGCCAGTACACAGCCACACGGGGCCAGGATGGCCTCAGGGCTACCTGCACATTGGTGGATCCCTGCAGGAAAAGGCCTTGGCACCGTGGCACTAGGCCTGCCAGCTGCACCCCTGGGTGGTGGCTGCTGGCCAGCCTTTCCCACCTGGAGCTGGCTGGTGCAGGGTGTCATTTCCTTCAGCCCCTTCTCTGTCATAGGCTCATCTTCCTATGTGTGAGGGGAAGGCGGTGCCAGCTCTGCTCCCTGGCAGGCCACATGACTGCTGGGTCCCACCCCACGGAAGACACTGAAGTGTATGTCTGCCCTGGGAACCAGCCTGTGCCAGGGCTGCTGGGGGATCCAGTGCCACCCTCCCTCTGCAAAGCCCACGGCAGAGAGGGTTAGAGGAGAGGACAGTGCGCCGAGTGTTTGCTTCAGACGGGCTGGCATGGCCTGGGCAATGGGAGAGATGGCACAGAGGGAGTCTTCCAGAGGAGTCCTGGGCCCCAGGTGGTCAACAGCTTGACCTCTTGGAAGAGCCAATTGTGGCTGAGTGTCTTGGAACCTGGGCCTCTGAAGGGGAGGTGTGTGGTCAGCCCACAGGCTGATCTGTGCTGCGGCTCATGCTACACGGGGAGAGCAGGGCGGGGTGGGCTGGTTCCCAGAGGAGGTGGCGGGACTCACCAAGTGTGGGCCTGCGGAGCCAACTGGGAGCCCACACGCCCCGATGGTCCCTCCTTGTCCCCAAGCTGAGGCTGCTGCTCCTCTGTGACCTGGCACAGCCTCCAGGCATGGGGGTCCTACCTCTGCCTGCCTGGATTCTTGCCCTAGCTGTGGCTGTGACAGGCAGGACAGGGCTGAGGGACACCAGGTGAACGAGGGCCCCTGCTGTCTTTCAGAACCAACACCATCATCCTGGTAGATGCGGATGGCCATGTGACCTTCACTGAGCGTAGCATGCTGGACAAGGACCCCTCCCACTGGGAGACCAGCACCCATGAGTTCACACTGCAGAGCTAACTCCACTTCTGGGCGTGCCCAGTGGGCTCCTGGGAGGCCCTGCCTTGGGGACAGTTTGGATGGGAAACCTTCCTTGGCCATACTGCACTGCACTGCCTGTGGCTTGGCCAGCATCCAAGCTCAGGGCCCTGTGGTTTGTGTGTTATCCATCTGTGTCCCCACGCCCAGCTCAGGGTCTGCCTTTATGCCAGTGGGGAGCAGCAGAGTCTGACACCAGGTCTAGGGCTGGCCTAGATATACCATAAACATGTGGATACATCTGAGCCCGCTCCTGCACATGTACACAGGCACACACACACAGCACACCCATAAATTTCTGCACTTGCACAAGCACGCACATGCAAGGTGCATACATGCACACCGATGTGCACAGCTGCACACACACGCACAGGTGCACACACACCACGCTGGATGAGCAGCAGGGTGACTCTCACCCCTCATGTGCTTTTGGCCAGTGGAGCTTTGTTCTGATCCAGCAACAGGAGTAGGCTTGTATTTAAAAGCAGCCCCTCCTCTCCTGTGGCCACAGAGCACAGGTGTGCTTGGATTCTTGACAAGCAGACCTGCTCCTGCAGAGGAGACAGCCACATTTGGAATTGGGAACAAAGAAGACCTGAGAGAAACCCACTCTGATAACAGAAGTGCAGACTCAGTGGCCTTGAGTGTACCAGGCATCCTGTGTGTTGGGGACAATACCGTGTGTGCCGGGAGGTTCCATGTGCACCAGGGGCTCTCAGACCCCCGCTTGCCCAGCTGGAGGCCATGGCTCTGTCGGCCCCACCTCAGCCAGCCCTGCCCTCTCCCTCCTCTTTGCGAGTGAGGCAAACTTCGTAGGAATCTGTACCTGAATGTGAGCTGCTGATAATAAAACTCTGAGGCTGTGGCGAGCGCGTTTTGAGGCCTTTCCCTTGTGTGCAGGGTGCCAGTGGGAGCTGTTGCGTCTCCTGTGTGGTCAGACACCCTGGACGAGGCCCTTCCCACCTCCCTTCCCGCCTCATGGCTTCTTCAGCACCACTGATGGATGCCTGTGGGCCGGTCCATCTGTCCTTGGGCAGGGGCTGCTGTGAGAGACCCCATGTGCGTGGGATGTGGTAGATGCTGGTTATGGGGCCAGCCACCCACACAGGTACATCAGGTCGCTGTGGAGCCTGTGGGGACCCCACTGGAGGGCGAGGCATGACTGGCCTGGACTTCTGTTGATGGTGGGGGGCCAGGGGATGGTAGGAAGCGCAGGAGGGCGGGTCTGCATCTGTCTCAGCCCCGGGAGCTCCTGGTTTGGGGCCAGCTCTGAAGAGTTTGCATCCCTGGGCCTGGCCGAGTTTAAGGGGGTCCCACATATCCAATGCTGAGACCCAAGCTTTTCTAGGCCTCTGCACTCAATCCTAACTTGGCCTTTTCAGATCCATCAGTGCAGGTTGGGTGTGGACCTGCAGCAGGGCTTCCCAGCCTGAGTGTGACATGATGCAGGTCCACCTAGGGAGGAGCAGGGGCCTCCCTGTCCCTCCTCCTTCCTGCCCAGACCACTCTGCTAGGCTCAGAGCCTTCCACGGCTCACTCTGAACTCAGAAGAGGTTCCCAGCTGTGACCCAGGCTGCAGGAGAAACTAAGGCCCCAAGTCCCATATGTGTCCTCTGAGTCAGGACAATAGGCTCCCGGCTGGGGGCACTGCCCTTGCTGCCAACAGGTTCATCTGCTCCAGCGGTCACCATGTCCCGCGCCAGCGTCCCGTGCCAGCACCCAACCTGGATGGTGCCCTGCCCTCATGAAGAGCCCCCCTGGATGTTCACCTCTGCCCAGAGGCCTGGCCTGCCCAGGAAGAGCAGTCCCTGCTCTTGCATGAGTCCCTCTGCCTCCATCCTGCCCAGGGCTCCCCAGCAGCCTGAGTCCCCTAAGGAAGCAAAGCCCTCAATGGTGATTCTACTGGTGTTATGAGTCGCATCCTCCTAAAAAGATTCATCAGTGTCCTGACCCACAGTACCTCAGAACGTGACTGCATTTGGGGACAGGGCTTTTCCAGGGGAAACCAAAGTAGAATGAGGCCGTTAGTGTGGGCCCTAATCCAATGTGACACTATCCTTATAAAAAGAGGAAGATTTGGGCTGGGTGAGGTGGCTCAAGCCCTTAATTCCAGCACTTTGGGAGGCCGAGGTGGGCGGATCACCTGAGGTTGGCAGTTTGAGGCCAGCCTGACCAACATGGTGAAGCCCCATCTCTACTAAAAATACAAAATTAGCTGGGTGTGGTGGTGCATGTCAGTAATCCCCTGCTCTGGAGGGAGGCAGGAGAATCGCTTGAACCTTGGAGACGGAGGTTGTGGTGAGCCGAGATTGCGCCATTGCACTCCATACTGGGCAACAAGAGCGAAACACCATCTCTAAAAGAAGAAAAAAAGAGGAAGATTTAGGCTGGGTGCAGTGGCTCATGCCTGTAATCCCAGCACTTTGGGAGGCTGAGGCAGAAGGATTGCTTGAGCTTAGGAGTTCGAGACCAGCATGGGGCAACATGTCAAAATCCTGTCTCTACCAAAAAAAAAAAAAATACAAAAATTAGCTGGGCGTGGTGGCTCACACCTGTAGTGCATTCTGATGTGCAAGAATCACTTGAACCCAGGAGGCAGTGGTTGCAGTGAGGCAAGATCGCACTGTGCACTCCAGCCTGGGCAACAGAGGGAGACTCTATCTCAAAAAAACAAAAAAGGAAGATTTGCGCTGGGCACAGCAGCTCACATTTGTAATCCCAGCCCTTTGGGAGGCCAAAGCTGGAGGACTGCTTGAGTCCAGATTAGTCTGGGCAATATAGCAAGACCCCATCTCTAAAAATGATTAAAATAAGTTAGCAGGGCATGGTGGTGCGCACCTGTAGTCCCAGCTACTCGGGAGGCTGAAGTAGGAGAATCACTTGAGCTCAGGAGGTCAAGGCTGCAGTGAGCTGTGATTGTACCACTGCACTTCAGCGTGGACGATGGAGAAAAGAAAAAGGAAGATTTGGACACGGACAGATACGCACACGGGAGAACACCGTGTGAAGACTGGAATTCTACTCCATGAGCCAAGGTATCACCAGAAGCTGGGAGAGGGGCCTGCTTCAGAGGGAGCAGGGCTGCCGTCACTCTCACAGACTTCCAGCCTCCAGAGCTGTGTGACAATAAATGTGTTATTTAAGTGGTTCCATTTGTGATGGGTTTTTTTTTTTGAGACAGGATCTCACTCCGTTGCCCATTCTGGGGTGCAGTGGCAAGATCACAGCTCACTGCAGCTTCTGCCTCCTGGGTTCAGGCGATCTTCCCACCTCAGTCTCCTGAGTAGATAGGGCTACAGGTGCACACCACCACGTCCAGCTAATTTTTGTATTTTTTGTAGAGAGGGGGTTTTACTATGTTGCCTGAACTGGTCCCAAACTCCTGGGCTCAAGTGATCCTCCCACCTCGGCCTCCCATAGTGCTGGAATTACAGGTGTCAGCTACTGCGCCCAGCCCTTGGTGCTTTTTTAAGGTGGCCCTAACAGACTAACACAGTTGTGATCTTCACCTTACAGATGAGGAAACTGAGGCTTGGGGAGATACCATAATGGCCCCCCAGCTCCCAGCTAGGTGGAAAGGCAGAACCATGAGCCAGGACAGAATAAGATGAGTACAAGGTGGCATCTCTGGGGGTGCCTGCCCCACAGATCCATGGTCCTCCCATGCTGGCGTCCCCACAGTGTCTGGCACTGCTCCCCACTTCACCTTACTTGCCCAGGCCTCCCGCATACCCTCAACTCAGAGCTATACACTCTGCATAGCTCCTGTCCCAGGGTCCTTGCACTCAACTCCTCTGCAGATATCCAAACCACATTCTCCCCCAATTCCTTCAGGTCTTTACTAAAGTCTCGGGCAGGCAACTCATTTAAAATATCAGTCTAGCCCAGCATGGTGGCACATGCCTATAATCCCAGCTACCTGGGAGGCTGAGGTGGGAGGATTGCTTGAGCCCAGGAGTTTGAGGCTGCAGTAAGCCGTGATTGCACGACTGCACTCCAGCCTGGGTGACGCAGCAAGCCCCCATTTTGAAAGAAAAAAATCAGGAGGCTGGCTGCAGTGGCTCACACCTATAATCCCAGCAATTTGGGAGGCTGAGGTGGGTGGATCACTTGAGGTCAGCAGCTCAAGACCGGCCTGACCAACCTGTTGAAACCCTGTTTCTACCAAATATGCAAAAATTAGCTGGGCATGGTGCCTGGTGCCTGTAATCCCAGCTATTCATGAGGTTAAGGCAGGAGAATCCCTTGAACCTGGGAGGAGGAAGTTTCAGTGAGCTGAGATCGCACCACTGCACTCCAGCCTGGGTGACAGAGCTAGACTCCATCTCAAAGAAAGAGAGGAGAGAGAGGAAGGGAGGAAGGAAGAGAGCTAGACTCCATCTCAAAAAAAGGAGGAAGGAAGGAGGGTGGGAAGGAAGAGAGGGAGGGAGGCTCTTTATGGCAGTGAGGAAGGAAGGAAGGCAGGCAGGCAGGCTCTTTTCCTCTATGGCGGTGAGTACCATCTGGCGTGCTGTGTGCTAGGATTGTTTCTTGCCTATTTCTCCTCAGAATGGGAGCTTCAGGAAGGCAGGAACCTTTCTTCTCTTGCCCACCACTGTACCCTATGCCCAGGCCAGGTAGACACTTGAGCCAAGAATGACTGCTGGTGCTTCCCAAGCTCCCATTTATTTGTCCAACCCCTTGATGCAAGGCCCTTGTGCTAGGAGAGGGTACAGGGGCCCAAAGCCAGTGCCTTCTAGAAGAGCTTTGGACGTGACACCAGGAAGGCCTGGGCCTGGACAATGGCCTTCCTGGGACTGCCTAGCCAGTCCTCTGTGCTTGTCGCCAGATGTGCCTGATCCCTGAGTCTCCCGCATGGGTCCCTTTCTCTCAGGCAGATGGGGAGCTCACCTCCTTATCAGATGCCACTTCCCAAATTAAGCTGCTTCTTGGGCCCTGAGATGGTCGAGTTGAGCTGTGTAGACATGAGTCTGGAGACAGGGCTGGCCAACTGGAGGCAATTCTATGAACAGACATAGCCAGGCCAGGAACGCGCATGGCCTCAGGTCTCATCCTGGGAGGCCTGGGCCCCTGGTCTGCCTGCAGACTCCCCGAGACTATGTCTTTCGGTCTTATCTGCCAGCAGATGACTGGTTCATGGGTGAGCTGGGCTTAGGTGGAAACACAGGAGCCCAGAGGGAAAGGATTCTTCCCCAGCTTGAGCTAGAGTCCCAGCTTCCAGTCATCAATCTTTGCAACCCTGGGGCTGGTTCTGGATGAGGTTCCATGGTAAGGATTCTTGTCTGTCACCTAGTTGGTCCCAGACTGTGTGGGAAACTGGCCGTGGTGGGCAGGTCTGGGGTCTCAAATCTGATAGGGGCCAGCAGAACCTCCAAGTCACCAATCAACCAAGTGTGAGAGGTTGCTATGGTTGAATGGCCATGTGCAGGGCTCTGACTGGCCCAGCCACAGGGAGGCTGGCATCCCCTAGCTGAGTCTTAGATCCAGACCTTAAAGGGCGTGGAGCCCGTGGTGAGGTGTCTGGTGCTGAGGTGGTGGGGGAGGCCTGTCCAGGCCTCCACCTTTGTTGCCTGCAACATTCCTCTCCCCACTTTCTTTAAATTTTCTCATTTAGAAATGATTTCAGGCTGGGCACAGTGGCTCACACCTGTAATCCCAGCACTTTTGGAGACCGAGGCAGGCAGATCATGAGGTCAGGAGATAGAGACCATCCTGGCCAACATGGTGAAACCCCGTCTCTACTGAAAATATAAAAATTAGGCTGGGTGCGGTGGTTCATGCCTGTAAGCCCAGCACTTTGGGAGGCGAAGGCGGGTGGATCACCTGAGGTGGGGAGTTCTCTAAAGTGATACTTCTCTAAACTGATACTTCCAGTTTTTTTCCCACCCTTCTGGCCTGGAACTACTAAAAATTAAAATTTCCCGTTTCCTGAAGCCCTGTAAGCTGAAGCTGGACAACTTAATAGAAACTTTAGGCCGGCCGCAGTGGCTCATGCCTCCCAAAGTGCTGGGATTATAGGTGTCAGCCACCGCGCCCGGCCTTTTTTTTTTTTGAGCCGGAGTCTCACTCTCACCCAGGCTGGAGTGCAGTGGCACGATCTTGGCTCACTGCAACCTCTGCCTCCTGGGTTCAAGTGATTCCCCTGCATTCAAGTGATTCTCCTGCCTCAGCCTCCTGAGTAGCTGGGGTTACAGGCATGCAGCACCACACCCGGCTAATTTTGTATTTTTAGTAGAGATGGAGTTTCTCCATGTTGGCCAAGATGGTCTCGATCTCTTGACCTCGTGATCTGCCCGACTTGGCCTCCTGAAGTGTTGGGATTACAGGTGTGAGCCAGACTGTGGCCGGCCTAAAGTTTCTATCAAGTTGTCCAGCTTCAGCTTACAGGGCTTCAGGAAATGGGAAGTTTTAATTTTTGGTGGTTCCAGGCCAGAAGAGTAGGAAAAAAACTGAAAGTATCAGTTTAGAGAACTGTAGTCAGATATCGGAGAAATGTAGTCAGATACTAGAAGAATTCAGGATCCAGTCCAGTTTGTAGGTAAATATCAAAACCTCAAAAACAATGTATGGGGCTAGAATCTAATATTAATAATAGGTGCACTGTAGTTTTATTCTGAAACTAATTTTTCTCTATATAGTCACTCCGTTTTTTTCAAAGATGTTGAAGTAAGACAAATTATTTAGTTTGATTAAACTTGGCCTAATTACTTACGTAAGTCTAGCAACAATAGTGACTGACCACATAGGCTTTCTTTATATTTATTTATTTATTTTAAAGACGGAGTTTCACCATGTTGGTCAGGCTGGTCTTGAACTCCCGACCTCAGATGATCCACCCGCCCTGGCCTCCAAAGTGCTTGGATTACAGGAGTGAGCCACTGCGCCCGGCCTCAGGCTTTCTTTAAGTTGGCCTTGCTAGGACTTTTTTTTTTTTTTTGAGATGGAATCTCGCCCGATTGCCCAGGCTGGAGTGCAATGGCATGATCACTAACCACAACCTCTGCCTCCTGGGTTCAAGCAATTCTCCTGCCTCAGCCTCCTGAGTAGCTGGGATTACAGTCGCGCATCACCACACCCGGCTAAATTTTTTTATTTTTACTATCACTATGTTGGCCAATCTGGTCTCGAACGCCTGACCTCGTGATCTGCCTGCCTCAGCCTCCCAAAGTGCTGGGATTACAAGCGTGAGCCACCGTGCCTGGCCTTGCTAGGACTTTTAATACGTAATCTCAGATTGGGCTTTTAAAGGCCTTGCCAGGCTAGGAAGTCAAGCCAAGGCTGACCATCATACTTCATTTGCAATCCTTACAGGTTTGAGTGAATTCCTCTCTTTTTGAGTTCCCCCCAAAATATCCTAACATTCTTGGGCCTGTCAGGAAGTGACATTCCTTACTCACCTACAAGCCAACCATGTGACTCACGTATTCAAGGTATCAAACCATTTTTCCCCAAGGGAAAAAATTGATTTCATAAAGTCATCCTTAAAGTTACTTAAAGCTGTCTGGCCCATATCTGAAAATATGGCGTTCCAGTCAAAGCTTTGGTAATATAAACAGCGTTTCCAATTGTGTCCTGTTAGAAAGAGAACGGTTCTTATTGAACTATGTAAATAACCATATTGCCATTAAAATAAAAATTACTCATGAATAGTTTCCGAAATCTGGAAGGATAAGGTAGAGAGAAAAAGTAATTGTTTCATTTTTGTTTACAAAGGCTTACTTTACCAAACTGCTGTAAGCTATAGATAGCTTAAAAGAAAAGAGAAAAAAAAAATTAAACAAAACATTAAAGAACCAGCAATGGGCCGGGCGTGGTGGCTCACGCCTGTAATCCCAGCACTCTGGGAGGCCGAGGCAGGCGGATCACCTGAGGTCGGGAGTTCAAGACCAGCCTGACCGACATGGTGAAACCCCGTCTTTTTTTAAAAAAAAAAAAAAAAAGAACCAGCAGTGTTTCAAACAAAATATAAAAAAATTATCCTGGCTGGGTGCAGTGGCTCACACCTGTAATGCTTATAGGGAGACTGAGATGGAGGATCATTTGAGGCCAAGAGTTCGAAACCAGCCTGGTCAGCATAGTGAGACCCTATCTCTACAATGAAATTAAATAAATAAATAACTGTCATCAGTTGATTCATTGCCACATAATTCTTGTTCTGTTTGATCTTGGTCGGCAGTGTTTCACAAACCCATCACTGTCTTCATTAGAGTTCTAGAAATTCTGGCTGGGCTCAGAGGCTCACGCCTGTAATCCCAGCTCTTTGGGAGGCCGAGGCAGGCAGCTCAATTGAGGCCAGGAGTTCGAGACCAGCCTGGCCAACATAGTGAAACCCTGTCTCTATTAAAAATTAAAAATTAGCTGAGTGTAGTGGTGGGCGCCTATAATCCCAGTTACTTGGGTGGCTGAGGCAGGAAAATTGCTTGAACCTGGGGGGCAGAGGTTGCAGTGAGCTGAGACTGCGCCACTGCACTCCAGCCTGGGTGACAGAGTGAGACTGTGTCTCAAAAAAAAAAAAGAGTTCTGGAAATTCTTATACAGTCCAGTGGTATGATCTTAACCTTACCAGAAGTCTGTATGCTGGAATGCTTGTTAGTCTCCCTTTCATGAACCGTCTATGAATAACAAAGACTTAAAATAGCCATAAAGGTCTGGTGAGAGTTCATTATAATAATTACATAATTTATGAGGAAATCTGGTTCTTTCTGTGGCATACAAACTTTAACATAATAATGCTAATTACGACTGATAACATTTTAGCAGGACTTACCAGATTTCTTGGAATTTCATACAATTTCTAGAGCAATCATTAATAAAATATCCATTCAAATGTAACATAAAGAAGGTTAGCATTACTTATTATTTGACAATATTTCCCATATAATTTAACATCAAATAAGCTCAAGTAGTCTAATATCTCTCTTTTACAACATAAGAGATGAATCTTTAGAGACTTTCCAGAGGTCCTCTTGAAAATCTCAAAATTAGTTCAAGATCAAAAAGACTTAATTTACAATTTGATTTTGGAAAATTGTCAAAAATGTAAAAAAGTTTAAAACACTTGACTAAACAAATCACATGGCCAGGTGCGGTGGCTCATGCCTATAATCCCAGCACTTTGGGAGGCTGAGGCAGATGGATAACTTGAGGTCAGGAGCTCAAGACCAGCCTGGCCAACAACGGCGAACCCCTGTCTCTGCTAAAAATACAAAAATTAGCCAGGCCTGGTGGCAGGCGCCTGTAGTCCCAGCTACTCGGGAGGCTGAAGCAGGAGAATCACTTGAACCTGGGAAGCAGAGATTGCAGTGAGCCAGGATCCCACCACTGTACTCCAGCCTGGGCGACAAAGTGAGACTCTGTCTCAGAAAAACAGACAGACAAACAAAAACATTGCAGATCACTGTGAAATAATACTAAAGTGACAAAAGATTTTAAAGACAGATGCAGAAAGTTGCATAATTGTAAAACAAAACAAAACACCCCAGCTCTTTTAATATTGAGAAGACTCACATTGCTTTTTTTTTTCTTTGTTTGTGAGAGAGGGTCTTGATATGCTGCCCAGGCTGGAGTGCAGAGATCACACCTCTGCACTCCTGGGCTCAAGTGATCCTCCTCCCTCAGCCACCCAAGTAGCAGGGACTGCAGGTGTGCACCACCATGCTTTGCTAATTTTTGTATTTTTTGTAGAGATAGGGTTGTGTCATATTGCCCAGGCTGGTCTTGAACTCCTGGCCTCAAGTGGTCCACCTGCCTTGGCCTCCCAAAGTGCTGGGATTACAGGTATGAGCCACTGCACCTGGCCACATTTTTTTTTCCTTTGGAAAGTATTTATTTATTATAAGTAAATGTCCTATACATTAAATATCAAGAAATATTCATTATTGATTACACGTAAAGATGTAACACTGAGGGAACTATAGAATCAAAATACCTACTCATGATACAGTAATGATAATTCCATTCCAATGTTGGACACAATAACGATTTGTTCACAAGATGCAACAAAACCCATCAAAAAGGCCATCGCAGCCAGGCGTGGTGGCTCACGCCTGTAATCCAAACGCTTTGGAGGCCAAGGCGGGCAGATCGCCTGAGGTCGGGAGTTCAAGACCAGCCTGACCAGCATGGTGAAACCCCGCTCTTTATTTTATTTAAAAAAAAAAAAAAAAAGCCATCACTTGTCCAGGTGCAGTGGCTCACGCCTATAATCCCAGCACTTTGTGAGGCTGAGGCGGGTGGATCACGAGGTCAAGAGTTTGAGACTAGCCTGGCTAACATGCTGACACCCCATCTCTACTTAGCCAGGTGTGGTGGTGTGCACCTGTAATCCCAGCTACCTGGGAGGCTGAGGCAGAAGAATAGCTTGAACCCAGGAGGCGGAGGCTGCAGTAAGCTGAGATTACACCACTACATTCCAGCCTGGATGACCCAGCGAGTCTCTGTCTCTTTTCATTTCTTTTTTTTTTTTTTTTAAGACGGAGTTTCACCATGTTGGTCAGGCTGGTCTTGAACTCCTGACCTCAGGTGATCCACCCACCTTGGCCTTCAAAGTGCTTGGATTACAGGTGTGAGCCACCACGCCCGGCCTCTGTCTCAAATAAATAAATAAATAAATAAATAAATAAATAAATAAAAATAAATAAATGAAGTTGGCAGAACATACAGTCTGGAGGGGTTTGAGAAGAGGGGATTCAGGTGACTGAGAAGTTCCAGTGGGAGAAGGAGGATCCAAGAGAGAGAACAGAGAGGCCTCACAGTGAACTGGGAAGAAGAGACTTCCAGCCCAGGAGTCAGGGAGTGAATCCCCATTCAGAACAAGGAGCCAGGAAGAAGAACTTCCAACCCAGGAAGTATTATACCTTTCAAAAGAAGCTTGGGACCTTAAAAAACGAAATCTGTCCTTACCAGCTAGAATAAAAGTTTGTCTACAGCCATGGTTCAGGAGTTTGACTCACTAACAGATCCCCAATCAGCCAGTCAGGAGAGAAGACAAAGGCTGCAAAGTCACACACTGAGAGTCCTGGGTGAGAGGCCTGTGGCATCACAGCCATTAAAGAAAAAAATTACTGGCCAGGCATGGCGGCTCATGCCTGTAATCCCAGCACTTTGGGAGGCTGAAGTGGGTGGATCACCTGAGATCAGGAGTTCGAGACCAGCATGACCAACATCGTGAAACCCCGTTTCTACTACAAACAAAAAATTAGCCAGGTGTGGTGGTGCATGTCAATAGTCCCAGCTACTCGGGAGGCTGTGGCAGGAGGATCGCCTGAACCCGGGAGGCAGAGGTTGCAGTGAGCTGAGATTGCACCATTTCACTCCAGCCAGGGCAACAAGAGCGAAACTCTGTCTCAAAAAAAAGAAAAGAAGAAAGTATTCAGCCCTTGTCAAAGCATGGTAGGGAAGGGAAGGCCTTATTCAGGAGCAAGGCATATGGACCACAGGCAATGGGGTTTTGCAGGGGAAAGATTGGGCTCAACTCTGAATACAGCATGGACAAGTGGGAACTGATAGTCAAGCAGGGTGGGGGTCATTGGATTGAAAATTACTAAGAAGAAACATGAGAGATAAGAGGATTCTGGCTAAGCTGACCTAAGAGGATTCTTTCGGAAGACAGGCTGGGGTGATCAGGTATCGCCTACAGGATGGCGGAGGATGAGGCATTTCATCAGTACCGAGGGCAATCAGGTATCAAAAGCTGGGTGGTTCTTGCTGAACTGGAAATCACACAGATGCGCCTAAAAGGTTTAGGAGCCTGACTAAAGTTTGGTCAAGCAAATAATCTTTTGTCAATACAATACTATTAACTAATCTACAGGTCTTGTTTGAATTCTATCAATTGTCTCACTAATGTCTCTTTTCTGAGCCAGGATCCCATCTATGGTCTGGATGGCACACTGCATTTAGTTATCTCTTTTAATTGAAGATGGCTCCTCAGTATATCTATGACTTGAATGATCTTGACACTTGAAAAGCACTGGCTGGTAATTTTGCAGAATGCCCCTGATTTGGGGTTTGTCTGCTCTTCTTTGAGATTCTGCCTTTTGGGCAAAAGTACACGTGAACATGTGTCCTTCTCAGGAGAACCACAGTGTGTCCTCTTACTGGGGCTAACTTTTTTCATTTCTATTGAGGCAGAATTGATATATAATGCAATGCATGTATTTTTCTTTGTGTTTTTTTATTTTTTATTTTATTTTTCCTTTTTGCAATGCACGTATTTAAATGGTAAGCTTTGCTAAGTTTGCTGGCAACCTTGATGGCTTGGTTAAAGCTGGTGTCTCCCAGGTTTTTTTCCACTCTAAAACTACTATTTTCCCTAGGCAATTAGTATCATGGGGGAGAAACTTTGCAACCCTGAAAACAAAAACAAAATCTGTTTCTCACCTTTTTGCCCACTATTATTTTGTTTTTTTGAGATGGAGTCTCGCTCTGTCACCCATGCTGGAGTGCAGTGGCTTGATCTTGGCTCACTACAACCTCTGCCACCCGGGTTCAAGCAGTTCTCCTATCTCAGCCTCCAGAGTAGCTGGAATGACAGGCACCCGCCACCATGCCCGGCTAATTTTTTTTTTTTGAGACAGAGTCTTGCTCTGTTGCCAGGCTGGAGTGCAATGGCACAATCTTGGCTCACTGCAACCTCTCTCTCCCAGTTTCAAGCGATTCTTCTGCCTCAGCCCCCTAAGTAGCTGGGACTGCAGGTATGTACCACCACACCCGGCTAATTTTTTGTATTTTAGTAGAGACGGGGTTTCACTGTGTTGGCCAGGCTGGTCTTGATCTCCTGTCTCCATGATCCACCCGCCTCAGCCTCCCAAAGTGCTTGGATTACAGGCATGAGCCACCACGCCCAGCCTAATTAAAAAAATATATATTTGTAGTCAAGACAGGGTGTCACCATATTGGTCAGGCTGGTCTCGAACTTCTAACCTTAAGTGATCTGCTGGCCTTGCCCTTCTAAAGTGCTGGGATTACAAGCTGAGCCACTGCGCCTGGCCCCAGACCACTATTTTTATCACTCAAGACTTTTAGGACAGGCAGGGTGGCTCATGCCTGTAATCCCAGCACTTTGGGAGGCCGAGGCGGCCAGATCACCTGAGGTCGGGAGTTTGAGACCAGCCTAACGTGGCGAAACCCCGTCTCTACTACAAATACAAAATATTAGCTTGGTGTGGTGGCGTATGCCTGTTATCCCAGCTACTAGGGAGGCTGAGGTAGGAGAATTGCTTGAACCGGGAGGTGGAGGTTGCGGTGAGTTGAGATTGTGCCATTATACTTCAGCCTGGGCAACAAGAGCCAAACTCTGTCTCAAAAAAAAATTTTTTTTTTTGTCTGCAGCACCTATTATTGGCATGGCTACCCAATGGGAAATTTTGTTTTTTCTTTTTTTTTTTGAGATGGAGTTTCGCTCCTGTTTCCCAGGCTGGAGTGTAATGGTGGATCTCAGCTCGCCTCAACCTCAGCCTCCCGAGTAGCTGGGATTACAGCCGCGCGCCACCACGCCGGGCAAATTTTTGTATTTTTAGTAGAGATAGGGTTTCACGATGTTGGTCAGGCTGGTCTCAAACTCCTGACCTCATGATCCGCCCGCCTTGGCCGTCGAAATGCTGAGATTACAGGCGTGAGACACTGTGCCCGGCCCCAATGGGAAATTTTCTGAATTTACTATTTCCATAATTCCTTCCACGTTTATTGACAGGAAAGCTAGTCTAAGGAAGCGATGTACCCTCACTTACTCATACCCTCCTTTTCCTTTTTTTTTTTTTTTTTTTTTTGAGAAAGCGGCTTGTGCTGTCACTCAGGCTGTAGCGAAAGTGGTGCAATCTTGAATCACTGCAGCGTGGAACTCCTGAACTTAGGCGATCCTCCCACCTGAGCCTCCCGAGTAGCTCGGACCACAGGCGCGCGCCACCATGCCAGCTAATTAAAAAAAAATTTTTGGTCCGGGAGCAGCGTCTCACGCCTGTAATCCCAGCACTTCGCGGATCACCAGGTCAGGAGTTCGAGACCAGCCTGGCCAATATGGTGAAACTCTGTCTCTACTAAAAATACAAAAATCAGCCGTGCGTGGTGGCGCTCGCCTCTAGTCCTAGGTATTCGGGAGGCTGAGGCAGAAGAATCGCTTGAACCCGGGAGGCGGAGGTTGCAGCGAGCTGAGATCTTGCCACTGCACTCCAGCCTGGGCAACAGAGCGAGAGTCCGTCTCAAAAAAAAAAAAAAAAAAAGTAGATACTGGGGGTCTCACTATGTTGGTCCAGGCTGGTCTAGAATCCCTGGGCTCAAGTAATCCTCCTGCCTCGACCTCCCTGAACGCTGGGGTTACAGGCGCAAGCCACTGCGCCTGGCCTAACCCTCCGTTTTGTAACTCCTGTTACAGTATTAGCAAACGGAAAAGCGCCAGTTGAGCACACGCGTTCTTCGTAAATGATTATGTCTGATACAGGGATGCTTTTAACCGGGTTGTGTAACGACTGTGTGTGCACTCCTCTTTTGCAGTCTCTACGGAAGGTAGCCCGTCCGCCGGTCAGATCCCGGCGTACCCCGCGCCCCTTGTTCCCGGCGCTCCTCGCGTTTCCCGCGCTCCCCTGCTCCCGGCATTCCCCGCGCTTCCCGTTCCCGGCGCTCCCCGCGGCCGCCGCCCTCCGTCGGGCGAGCCCCGCCCGGGCAGCGACCGTTAGCGCGACCGCGGCCTGGGCGCCTGGTCCCGCCTATCCGGCTGCGCTATTGGGCCGCGCATCGCGGACACGCGCGCCACGCGCCGACGATTGGTGGCCTCCGCAGCCCGCTCCGCGGCTCCCCCAATGCGGGGCGGCCGCGTGCGGGGATTGGCCGCACGCTGCGAAGGCCCGCCCTCCGCTCGCCCGGCGCGACAGGCGGGTCCCGGCGACCGGAGATCCTGGACAGCCTTTCCAGATGGCTGCGGCAGCCGGGCGGTGAGGCTCTCCCGGCTGTGGTCGGGCTGCGGGCGGCTCGGGCGGGCCGCGGGCGCCTCAGGTAGGTGCGGGGCGCGAGGGGCGCCCCGCGGGCGGGCGGGCGAGCGCTGCGGCCTGCGCGAGGGCGCGCCTTTCCCTCCCGCCTCCCTCCGGGACCGAGGCTGCGGGCCCGGGCGCGGGGCGGGGCGGGGCGAGGAGGGGACGCGGAGCTCGGCCTTTGTGAGGCAACATGGCCGCGGGCGGCGGAGAGCGCGGGGCGGGGACCCCGACGGGGCTGGGGGGCGGGCCCCGGGCCCAGGCGTCGCCGATGCCCGTCGCTGTCCGCCCGGGTAAAGAGGCTCCTCGCCCGACGGGCCCGAAGCCCAGCATCGCTTTCAGGCGGGAAAGGTGTGGACAGGGACAGTGCTCGCCTGGGACCCTGCCAGCTTTAACACAGTTTGGGAAATCCAAGAAGTCGCGTAAATCTTTTTGTCCACCAAATGCTCACGGGTTGAGTGTCCCGTAGATAACTGGGATACGGTTTTGTTGTAACAACGAGCATGGCGGAAATAAATGGAAGGGGGCAACCTGTTGACAGTGATGCCTGTCTGGTGTCATCCGATGGCCTTGGGTTGCTTGTGGCCGGAGTCTGATTTGCCGTTTTGCATGCTTGCATGTCTCTTGCTCCTGCACGGCAGTTCCGTCTATGGCTGTCGATTGTTCGAGGCCAGCCACCAGGCGAGGATCCACTGTTTCCTGGCCAGACTAGACTCCCAGGTGTGCGAGTGGCCCCACACCCTGCTGCAGGCCTTCCCTCACGAAAGGGAGTGGATGGGCAGCCCGGGGTGGGCCGGTGCTGCCTCTGAGTGCAGGATGTGAGGCCTGGTGGAGGATGACAAAAGGAATGGATGAGGTCATACTGCCGCTGGATTGGGCGGGAGGCTGCAGCGGGAGAGACTGGACCAAAAGGCAGCATCCACCGCTCTGGCATTGGTGCTGGCGAGCCCCAGCCAGTGCCCCGGTTAGCCAGCACAGCAAGTGGACTAGGAGGAAGGGTGCTGTCCACGTGTGTGGGTTTTCTCCCCGTGCTAAGGGGAGCTTGCCGTGAGCCCATTCCTGCCTGGTGGTCCTGTTGGCGAGGCAGGGTTTGCCTCCGGTGTTTGGCCAGCAGGAGCAGCGGGGAGGCCTGAGGGCGGAGAGCTCCCCTTGGCGCCCTTTGTGGCCAGGCACTGTGTGGAGTACTCCCAGGGGTTGTTTTGTAGTCTCACCGTGACCTTGGGGTGGGAAATGTGCCTCTGGCTGACTTGCCCAGCCTTAGACTCTGCTGTGGTAGCCCCCTCCTTTGTGGTGTCACCCAGCCTCCTGGCTTTACTGCCAACTTTCCTTGAGGTCTTCATAGCTCCAGCCCTGGCCGCCCTCCTGAGCTCGTCTGCTGTTTCTAGGCAGGTCTTCCACATCTCCATGTATTGCTTTGGTGCCAAGTAGCCATATCCAAACCAAACTCAAATCTTCACCTATGCCAAAACATTCTTTGTGCCTGTCTAAAGTCCCTTTGATTCCTCTCTATCTTACACCGTCATGCAGTCCTAAGGAGGCCCTGTTAGCTCACCTTCTATTTCTAAGCACAGACCATTTCTCACCATCTCCAAGTTAACATCCTGGCCCAGGCTACCTGGTGAGCCTCTAATTCTTTTTGGTCCTCACTCCTCATCTTCCACCTAAAATTTTTCTGGGCACAGAGTGATTCTTTTTTTATTTCTTGGGGACGGAGTCTTGCTCTGTCGCCAGGCTGGAGTGCAGTGGTGCAATCTCGACTCACTGCAACCTCTGCCTCCTGGATTCAAGCGATTTTTCCACCTCAGCCTCCTGAGTAGCTGGGACCGCAGGCGTGTGCCACCACACCAGGCAAGTTTTTTTTCTTTTTTTTTTTTTTTGTATTTTTAGTAGAGACAGGGCTTAACCATGTTGGCCAGGATGGTCTTGATCTCTTGACCTCGTGATCCGCCCGCCTCGGCCTCCCAAAGTGTTGGGATTACAGGTGTGAGCCACCGCGTCCGGCCCACAGAGTGATTCTTACTCTTTTTTTTTTTTTTTTTTCTGAGACAGAATCTCACTCTGTCTCCCAGATTGGAGTGCAGTGGTGTGATCTCGGTTCACTGCAACCACTGCCTCCTGGGATTAAGCGATTCTCCTGCCTCAACCTCCCAAGTAGCTGGGACTACAGGCGTCCACCACCACACATGGCCGATTTTTGTATTTTTAGTAGAGCTGGGGTTTCGCCATGTTGGCCAGGCTGGTCTCGAACTCCTGACCTCAAATGATCTGCCTGCCTCAGCCTCCCAAAGCGCTGGGATTACAGGCATGAGCCACCGTGCTTGGACACAGAATGATTCTTTTAAACAGTAAGATGGTATAGAACAGAGGCAGTAGATGCAAGCCCGCTTGCCTGCTTGTAAAGCAGCTCCACCACTTCCTAGCTGTGTGACCTTCAGCACATGGGTGAACCTTTCCTTCACAGTGCTATGTGAGAACTGCGTGACAAAATGCTTAAAGTGCTTAGAACAGGGCCTGGCTGAGGGTTCACTGCCACTGCTATCCTGGAATCAGCCGATGCCACTTGTGTGGGCCCTCCTGTCCAGTGGTCCATCTCTCACTAAGAGCCAAAGTCCTGGCAGCAGCCTCGGAGGACCAGCCCTGATCTGTCTGCCCTCATGAACCGGGCTCACTGCCAAGTCCCCTCAGCACACTGCGGCAGCCTGCCACACCACACTCCTGACCCGACTCTGCTTTTCTTCTCAGTGTTACCTGGAGCATCCCCTCCTCCCAGCCCTGTTACCCACCTGCCTCACTCCTCTGCCTTCAGGTGGATGCAGGCCATGAGACCTTCTCCGATCCCGTTTTCTAAAACTGCCTCCCCTTAGTGCTTTCCTTGTTTTGTTTTTGCTTGAACACCTCTTGGTATGTGACAGGGTACGTGCTCTTTTTAGTTGTTAGCGGTCCATCTCTCTTGCTAAAATGTGAGCTCTGTGGAGCAGGGTTTTGTCCGCCTGTGTCTGCAGCATCTAGGATGGTGTGTGTGCACCATGAATGGAGAAAGCTTACAGAGGGGAGTTAAGAAACTAGCCCAGGACTGCCCACCGCTGAGCTCCGGGGCTGGGTAGGTTTCCTGCTTTCCCAAGGAGCTCACTCATTTACACAGCGCCAGGCTTCCCGATGTGCATTTCCTCGGGCCCAGCTCAGCCCCTATTAGCACCTTTGCTTGGAACGCCTACTATGGCTGCTTTGCCTTCTGTGGTAGCAGGCTTCCCCATCTCATCCCACGGTTGGTCTCTAACTCCCTGCTCCTTGTGGTTTCTTCAAGTAGCTTTTTGTGTCCCAGACTCATGGACTGATTGACCAGGGTCTCTATGGGACTGCCAGATTCTGAGCTATCTGGTCTTGGTCTTCTTTGTAGTCAGTGGCACTGGGTGCATTGACCCCTCTGTCTGTTCTCTGAAATGGTCTTTCTTGGTTGCCAGGAGATTGGCCTCACCCAACGTAATGTTTCTCATGCCTGCCTGGCTGCTGCCCACAGCCTCCTGAGGGTCTTTGGCACTTTATAGTCGGTTATCGGCTCTATGCTGTTTCCTTGATCCTCAGCACCTTTGATGGACGCATCTTTGGGGAAGTACTGTGCGAAATTCCCATTGGATTCAGAAATGTTAGGACATCTTAGAATCCAGGAAATGGAGTGACAGCGTGATGGTCATTGCCCTGCCAGTGTGTCCAAGCCCTGCGACCTTGTCTCTTGTCCATGCAGTGCGTTCCTTGGAGTAGATGGTCAGTGGAGAGTTGTTAAGTGTACTGATTAAACCTAAACTAGTCTCTCGTTTTCATGTGGTGTCCCCTTCGAAGTACAGTCACCATGCCCTATCCCTTGTTAAATGCGGGAGTCTGTGTCTCCTGTTCTTTCCGGGAATCTTGGGAGGATGTATGTCATGCAGTGCCGCATGCAAGTGTGCATCTGCACGGGTGTGCACGCATGTGCATGCATGCGTGTTCCTGTGCCTGTTGTGGGAGTGTGCATGTGCGTGCGTCTGCATGTGCTCCTCCTGCTCTGATGCCGACCGTCCTCTGGGCCCCTGGGTTTTCTGGCTGCCCCCTCAGACCCACCTTCCCTGCTTCATGTTATCCCTTCATGCTTCCTCTGTAGCGAGGCTTCCTAGAGTTGCATCCTTAACCCTCATCTCTGGATGGCCTTCCTCCTGTGGGTTTAGCGACTACTTCCTCAGTACGTCCTGACCTTCTGTTTCTGGACCGGTCATGGCTCCAGAGCTGTGGCCTCAGCACCTTCAGAACCTGCCTGGAGGTCCCCTCCATTCTCCTTGCCAGGCTCCCGCCTGCATGCTGGAATTTGGGTGTCCTTCCTTGTCTTTAGTTCCCTGTTTTCTCTGCTGTCCACTTCCATTGGGTCAACAAGTGTGGTCAGTTCTGTGACACTATTCTTGGCCCATTTCCAGGGCCTCTTTCACACCTTTGTCCTCTGGCCTGGAGGACTGTCCCTGTGCCTTGGGTGCAGTTGCTTCTGCCTGGCACAGCTGTCAGTCACCTTTCTCAAGTAGGAACCTAACCGTGGCAGGAGAGTTGCTTCACCCTCAGTGGCTCCTCATTGTGTCCAGGGTGGAGTGGGCTGCAGATGGCACCCAGGCCTCTCTGTGCCTTGGCTCCAGCTGTCTCTTGTGGCTCCCTACCCCAAATCCTGGCAGGTCCCATCCCCACAGCCACCCACCCCTCTCCTCCATCTGGAACAGAACTATGCTGCCACCTCTGGTGACCTCAGCACGCTGCATCACTGTCCCCGTCCACGTGCTATCCTGTGGGCCCAGGAGAGCCCTGGGGTCCCTGGGTAGCAGAGCGCCTGGCCATGCCTCTGAGGCCCCTAGTGCCGCAGAGTTGAGCAGAGGGTCTCGCGCTCGCCCTCTGACTGACCCAGCCCTTGCAGGTGAGTGGATTGCTGTGCTCTGGTGGCCTGAGGGAGGCCACGCGCCTTCTGTGTGTTCTGAAAAGGGCGCCCCGCCACCGCATGCTTGCTTATCTGAGTTAGGAATGCTGTGGTGGAGTGTAGCGTAAATTAAAAAAAAAGTTTTTTGAGCCTTATGATTATATTGTTTTTGTGTTTCTGAAGTAGGAATTAAAGTGGGCAGTAAACAAAATATTTAACTTTGGATTTAAGTTATGATTCAGGTTCTGAAGCAAAAAAGTAAGGTTAGTTTGTGCTGATGCCTAAAAGGTCCTCTTAGGGAATATTATTTTAAGCCCTTTACTATGCTGTGAATAGTGCTTGGATTTTAACTTGGTACCAGGGAAGTGGAAGGTTTCTGTCATTTTGTGACGATATTTTTAAATTTCTTTGCAGGTAGAAGAAGAACGGTGCCACTCCGGCATGAAGACAGACTCGCTTAGTCTCCAGTCACTTAAGCTGAGTGCATTGTGATTTCCAATAATTGAGGCAGTGGTTCTAAAAGCTGTCTACATTAATGAAAAGAGCAATGTGGCCAGCTTGACTAAGCCGCCAGCGCGCAGCGCGGCAGGATGCGCCCGGGTCTCGGCGGACTTGTGCATGTTAGCCGTGTAGATTTATGTCAGGGCTTGTAAAAGTCTCATCTTGTAAACTAGTCTTAAGCGCCTTTAATATGGAGACAGAGGAGAGCCCCTCTCCGCTCCCGTGTGGGCCCGCAGGAGAAGCGGTGATGGAGAGCCGAGCTCGCCCCTTCCAAGCGCTGCCACGTGAGCAGTCTCCACCACCTCCCCTGCAAACGTCCAGTGGTGCAGAGGTAATGGACGTTGGCTCTGGTGGTGATGGACAGTCCGAACTCCCTGCCGAGGACCCCTTCAACTTCTACGGAGCTTCTCTTCTCTCCAAAGGATCCTTCTCTAAGGGCCGCCTCCTCATAGACCCGAACTGTAGTGGCCACAGCCCGCGCACCGCTCGGCACGCACCTGCGGTCCGGAAGTTCTCCCCTGACCTTAAGTTGCTTAAGGATGTAAAGATTAGCGTGAGCTTTACCGAGAGCTGCAGGAGTAAGGACAGGAAGGTGCTGTACACAGGAGTGGAGCGCGACGTGCGGGCGGAGTGCGGTCTGCTCCTTAGCCCTGTCAGTGGGGACGTGCATGCTTGTCCCTTTGGCGGGAGTGTTGGTGATGGGGTAGGCGTAGGGGGTGAGAGTGCTGATAAGAAGGATGAGGAGAATGAGCTGGATCAGGAAAAGAGAGTGGAGTATGCAGTGCTCGATGAGTTAGAAGATTTTACTGACAATTTGGAGCTAGATGAAGAAGGAGCAGGCGGGTTCACGGCTAAAGCAATCGTTCAGAGAGACAGAGTGGACGAAGAGGCCTTGAATTTCCCCTACGAGGTATGTTGGCAGCCCCTTCTCTAGAGGGCTCTTAGCAAAACCCAAAGAGATTTGGGAATTAGGGCATTTTTTTGATAGGGAAATGAAAAAAACAAAACCAAAATCCCCTCTGAGGTGGAATAATGTTAATGTGGAGAAGACAAAGATGTAAGAAGTCCAGATTTTTAAACTTTCCTAATGAAAAATTTGGCTGATGGGTAGGCCTTGCACCCCTGATCCAGTGCCTGAGGTGGCAGGTGCTACTGAGACGTGCTCCTTGGTGGTGTGTGCCCCTGGACCAGGTGTGTTGGTGTCAGCTGGTAGCTTCATCCCGTTTGTTTTTCAGATGACCATGCACCGTAAGGGCACACCTAGGCCCCTGAGAGCACCTCCTTTCTGTGTCTGTTCTCAGGAATGCTGTTGAGCTCTCCCGGTGCAGGAACATGGGCGCCAGGGGCTCTGGTGTCTCAACAGCGTGTTTTGCAGGATGACTTTGACAACGATGTGGATGCTCTGCTGGAGGAAGGCCTTTGTGCCCCCAAAAAGAGGCGAACAGAGGAAAAATATGGTGGAGACAGCGACCATCCATCTGATGGAGAGACGAGTGTGCAGCCGATGATGACCAAGATTAAAACAGTGCTCAAAAGTACGTGGGTGGGTCAGAAGCAGTGGGTGTGCCAGGGCAGTGGAAGGGTGTTTGCTTTCTTAGCAGAAATGCTTTGAGAGAGCTCTGGTGCCAGGTAGCGGGCTGGGTGGAGGCACGTTTGAGGACAGGACAGTCACGTCTGAGGAGATAAACACAGGATGCGTGACCCAGATGCAGATCCTGGTGTGTGCTGTGGAAACCACAGAGCAGCAGGTGCTGTGTGAGGGATGGGAGGGGACTTCTGAGGGGTCAGGAGGGAATGTTGGTATATGCCAGGAGCCAGCATGACCGTCCGCTGGAGGGTGTGGAGGCCAAGGCCAGAGGTGGGTGCACAGTGAGGTTGCAGGTGATAGTTGTGGTCCAAGTTCTGGTTCTGGACCAAGTGTCACAGGAAGCCACCAGAAGCGAGTGGTGTTACCTGATTTTTGTTTAACAACGTGGCTCCTGGGCCGCAGCATGGTGCGTGGACTTTAAGTAGGCAGGGTGGAAGTGCCCTGGTAGATGTGGCACTTCCTCAACTGAGTTGAGGGCAGTGGGGAGAGCACTTGGGAGATGCCCAGAGTTGCACTGTGAGGCCCTGTCCTGGATGTGGTGCAGGTGCTGGGGGAGTCGGAGTTGGTGGCTTGAAGGCACCTGTGAGGGTCCTGGTGGAGATGTGGGGCTCGCTAGAGGGGCTGAAGAGACGCACGGGGACTCAGGCTCACAGGTGGGACCCCAGGCTGAGGGGCTAGGGTGCAGAAGGTGGCAGTGTGTGACTGGGAGCAAAGCGAGGGGTGGTTATCGCATGACCATCCTCCTTGGGCTGTTGAGGGGACAAGTCAGCCAGGTGCCACATGTTGCTGCCTATGTCCTATGTCGTATTGGTAGCAATTAAGCAGGAGGGTTGTAGGCAGGGTAAACCTGGGGCTGTACCCTCTGGGGCTGGAAGTGGGAGTCTTGACCTCAGGGCCTCTAGGAGGCTAGTTTGGTGCTCTCCTGCAGTTTCAGCAGGCTCATTCAGAAGGTAAACCCACGCTCATCCTGCACAACGCACAGGTCAGCAGCCATTCTGGCCTGGATGCCTGAACGCTTACAAATGGACAGCTGCATGTGACCCCCCCCCTCAGGTGACTGGGTCAACTTTGTGACCATTCAGTGTCACAAAGGAGCAGCCCCAACGGACCCATGTCCTATCTCTGCTTGGCTCCGTATTCCATTTGCCTCTTCTCCTGACTCAGCCCAAAACTGGTGGGAGGCAGCTCCATCTTGGCCTGATTCCAAGTGGGGAGAGTGCCCCCCAGTGTGCATGCACCCCTGACCTTTAACCCTCCCTCCCTGGGTCATCACCTGATGGTGGCCTGGGTGGGGGTGTCAGGTCCAGGGTCAGGGCCACTTGGTGGGGACCTGGCCCTGAAAGTCACTGGCACTTTTTCCCCTTATGTGTATTTTTTAAGATTTCATTTGCTTTCTTTTGTTTGTAATTTTTTTTTTGAAGTGGGGTTTTACTCTTATCCAGGTTGGAGCGCAGAGGCATGACCACAGCTCATGGCAACCTCAGCCTCCCGAGTAGCTGGGACTGTAGGTGTGTGCCACTATGCCTGGATCATTTAAACCATTTTTTTGGTAGAGTCAGGGTCTTGTTGTGTTGCCTAGGCTGGTCTTTCTAAATTTTTAATTTGTTTCTAATACCTGTGAGAAAATTAAGTTTTAGTTACATCTTTGCCTTACACTCTTCCCAGCAGTCAGGCCTGGTGGCAGGTGTCAAGTTGAGAAGTTATAAACCTCTTCCTCTCAACTGCCTACGAAGCAAAGAAGGGGTTGGGAGTAGAGTATTAAAACCAACTTAGAAACTGAATAATTTGAAGCAGTGTTTTGTATGCTGCTGAAAGTGCACTTCAGTTACGATAAAGGCTTGTTACCTGGTCGCTGGGAGCAGTGGCTGACAGCCATGCAGTTTATTAGAAAACTCACCCAGCCCCGGGGTGCCTCTGGTCACAACCAGGCAGACAGGAGAAAAGTCTCCAGTGTCCACAGTGCTTACCAGATGTGGAGGCAGGAGCTGAGGTTGGGACTTATATCTTGCACAGACTTGTTTTGTGCTCCTTCATGTGCTGGTTTGACATGTGTAAATTCCCACCTCAGGCCACGTGCTATCTGTCCTCGGCCTGGAGGCATAGCAGTGAGCAAGGCAGACAGGCACTTTGATTCTCTGTGAAGACCCAGATAAACATATACACAGTACCCAACAATTTCTTGTGCAGGAGCTGCTGTGGTAATAATTCCAAGTGTTTTTAAAGTGATTATAGGATGTTCTCGTCTTCCTGTGCAGGTCGTGGCCGCCCACCTACAGAGCCGCTGCCCGACGGGTGGATCATGACATTCCATAACTCTGGAGTCCCGGTGTACCTACACAGAGAGTCTCGGGTGGTCACCTGGTCCAGGCCGTACTTCTTGGGAACGGGAAGCATACGGGTAGGGGAGGCATCAGTTGTGACTTTAGGCTTGTAAGTTCTCAGACCAGAACGTGCACATCCACACACACGGCACTGCAGCTAAGCAGAGGCCGGTGAGAGGCATCAGAGTTTTAGACTCTCGGGTTGTCCTTGTAATCCATATTGCAATTTCACTATCCACAGAAACACGACCCTCCTCTGAGTAGCATCCCTTGTCTGCATTATAAGAAAATGAAGGACAACGAGGAACGGGAGCAAAGCAGTGACCTCACCCCTAGTGGGGACGTGTCCCCTGTCAAGCCCCTGAGCCGATCTGCAGAGCTGGAGTTCCCCCTGGACGAGCCTGACTCTGTGGGTGCTGACCCGGGGCCCCCGGATGAGAAAGACTCACTAGGGGCTGAGGCAGCCCCTGGGGCCCTGGGGCAGGTGAAGGCCAAAGTCGAGGTGTGCAAAGACGAATCTGTTGGTGAGTTTTGTTAAGGAGTCTTCTTCTCTTCTTGCCTTTTGGGACCCATGAGCCTTATATTTTTAATGAAGGCCATCATTGTTGCCAGTTTCTAGTCGTACTTGTGAGCAAGGGTCTGCACACTTCTACTCTTGATGTGGCTGAAGGCCTGTCTTCCTGCCCTTACATGAACCTGCATGGGTGTAGCACCCCAGGCTCCTGTGCCTGGGCTCTGCAGGGCCCACATGGCTGAGGCTGCTGGAGACATGGCTGCTGGCACCGTCAGTGGGCCTTGTTCTTACTGGTTGCTTGTATGATCTTTCCCGAAGTCTTGCTTTTTCAGTCGGATGTGCTCATGTGGCATTGTTTTCATTTATCTTGATGAGCTCAGTGAGCCTCTTCAGTCCGTGACTCAGTGTTGGGAAACTGTCACCATTCTATGGACAGTTCCCTCTTCAGTCCTGCAGTTGCTTGCTGAACGTGTGCTGGTGTTTTGCCTTCTCTTTTTTATGTCTTTTAGCCTAGTCCCACCATTCAAGTCTTAGTTCTCTCTTCAGTGGTGGCAGGTCTCTTTGAGCCCACCTGCTGGATTATTTTCAGAGAGCACTTTCCATTTTCTGGGTTTCTGGTTGTCTGCACATCACTACCCAGCCTGTCTTCATAACTTTGTGGAGTGTGGGCTGCCCTAGAAGAGCTGTGTGGTGGGGGCAGTTGCTGAGGATGGGGACGTGGCCTGGGAGGAAATGTGACAAATGCCAGGCCCTGTGCAGGGAGCTGCTTGGGTTGTGTTGCTGAGCATAGAGGTGGCCAGGATGGCCGGAGGGAAAAAAGTGAAGTTGTCAAAGAGGTGGCAGGCACCTGGATCCCGGGTGCTGCCGGCGTTCCGGTACCTGTTTTGATACACGGAGGAAGTCCTGAAGGCCACCTGACTTTTTAAAATTTATTTTTATTTTTTATTATTTTTTTAAGGCGAGGTCTCACCATATTGGTCAGGCTGGTCTTGAACTCCGACCTCGGGTGATCCGCCCGCCTTGGCCTCCAAAGTGCTTGGATTATAGGCGTGAGCCACCATGCCCGGCCTTATTTTTATTTTTTATTTTATTTTTTAAAGATGGGGTTTCTCCGTGTTGGTCAGGCTGGTCTCGAACTCCTGACCTCAGGTGATCCACCCACCTCGGCCTCCCAGAGTGTTGGGATTACGGGCGTGAGCCACCACGCCCGGCCAGCCATCTGACTTTTTTAAGCTTTCTTTTTTCCTTTTCATTTTTATATTCTTGATCTTGCCTCAAATAAAGTAAAAGAACATCTCAGAAATTCATCTAGAAGGGACCTTCCAGAATCATCTGAGCTGGTATAGGGAGGCCTTCGTTCTTTGCTTCCCTCCTCTTTGAAAGGGACAGGGAAGGGACATAGTGTCGTGTGGCCTGGGCCTGCCCCAGGCACGGGGCTTTGAGAACCTGACTTCCGTGTTGCAAGGTAAGTAATTTGGTTCTCTGGTAAATCTGGGGCAGATCTCGAGGAATTTCGAAGCTACCTGGAGAAGCGTTTTGACTTTGAGCAAGTTACTGTGAAAAAATTCAGGACTTGGGCTGAGCGGCGGCAATTTAATCGAGAAATGAAGCGGAAGCAGGCAGAGTCCGAGAGGCCCATCTTGCCGGCCAATCAGAAGCTCATTACTTTATCAGTGCAAGATGCACCCACAAAGAAAGGTATGAGCCGCTGCATTTTAACATCAGCAGATTGGTTATGCTGTTACTTCTAATGTGATCTGTTGAGGGCATGTTTGATGCGTTGCATGTCACTCGGAGCTTATGTTGATCCCATGAATACAGTGGTCTGCCACATTCACAGTGGTGAATCCCTAATTATTGACATGGTAACAGGTAGCTGTGTGCTGGCTTGTGGCACTTCTTCACACTTGCTGAGATGGTCCTTTTTGTCACAGAGTTTGTAATTAACCCCAACGGAAAATCCGAGGTCTGCATCCTGCACGAGTACATGCAGCGCGTCCTCAAGGTCCGCCCTGTCTATAACTTCTTTGAATGTGGTAAGTTTGACCTTCCCCATTTCAGTCCTAAAGAATCACAAGGCGTAACTTCGGTCAGGACGAGGGATGCAGGCGCTGACCGGTATCCCGTCTCTCCTGGGGCAGGAGGGAAGGGAAGGGAAGGGAAGGGTAGAGAGCAGCGCACTGCAGATGGGTGGCTTATTTCCTGGAGCCTCGTACCACCTGCGTGGGTGGCTCTGCTTTCCCCTTCCAGTCTGTCCCCTCTCCCCACCTTCCTCATCCTGCCCTATCTGCCTTGCTGGTGGCTTGGAAGTGGACAGCCTTATTGCGAGCAAGGGCTCCCCGCCGTGCACTGTGTCCTTTCCCTGATTGCCCGGTGCCCACAGGTGTCTGAATGGTCATTGGACATGCATTTCCCACCAGCTCTGTCTTCCTTGGGCATCCTTACCACACCTTTATGAAGACCAGTCTGTCTTCCCCTTGGAAGCCGGAGCCTGGGGATCACTCATCCTTTGGGGTGGTATTTTTTTTGGCAAGCCACATCTTGTGCTTTCCCACTCTGACAGTCTGGTGTCCGTCTTTCCCCACCCCCGAGATGGAGTCTCACCCTCTCGGCACACTGCAACCTCTGCCTCCTGGGTTCAAATGATTTCTCTTGCCTCAGCCTCCCAAGTAGCTGGGACTACAGGTGCGCGCCACCATGCCCAGCTAATTTTTGTATTTTTAATAGAGACAGGGTTTTACCATGTTGGCCAGGATGGTCTCGATCTCTTGACCTTGTGATCTGCCCGCCTCAGCCTCCCAAAGTGCTGGGATTACAGGCGTGAGCCACCGCGCCCGACCCCTGTGTCCATGTTTCATAGACCTCAGTCACTGTCCTGTGCAGCTCTGCCCCCAGCCTCCTGCTGCCCCTCTGGCTCACCATCTCCCACATGCTCATTTCCCTCCACTTTCCCAGCTGTGCCCTTTGCTGCTGCCTGTCCGCTGCCCGTCTCCAGTCCAAGGGAGCCCGAGGTCTCTGCAGTCAAGCATAGGCTCACTCTCTGCAGGGACAGTCCCTGACTGTACCTTGTCTGTCAGTGTGGGCAGATCATGCACACGCTTTTAATGTTTTGACTAATATGTTTTAAAACAAGTAATTTTAATTTTAAGAGAACCCAAGTGAGCCTTTTGGTGCCTCGGTGACCATTGATGGTGTGACTTACGGATCTGGAACTGCAAGCAGCAAAAAACTTGCGAAGAATAAAGCTGGTAATGTGCTTGCTTGAGTGTCAAAGACACGTGCTACCTGCTGTGTCTGCCTCGCTGCTTGGTTAGGGAGGGGCTGAGCAGTGGTGGCAGGTGGGGAGTGTGGGTGGGGCATATTTATTTTATTTATGTAACCATCTACGTTGATTTTTATAGTTACACGCTCATTGGAAAAGACTCAAATAGAGTAAAATGCGAGACTTAAAAGTAGAAAGTCTCTCTACTGTGTGACAGCTGGGCCAGTGTGTCCCTACCTAGTCCTGGCCCTGCACATATTCAAGGGGGTGCCTAGAGCCAACTGGGCTGTGCTGGGCATACGCTGTTTTGCGAGTTTGTTTTTAAGCTGAGCAGCATGTGGGCATGCCAGGAGGGAGGCGAAGCGGGCCAGTGTGCTCTGGGCATCCTCCCCCAGTGGCATTGGCACTTACCAGCACTATTTCCTCAGTCCTCCCACTGCACGTTTAGGCCTAGCCACGCAGAACACCTGGAACAGCACAGTTCTGGGAAGGTTTTGGACCATGTCCTTGCCATTTCTGTTCATGCCCAGCATTCGTGGTAGTTGGCGTTCTTTCACAAAAAGCCATTTGCCCCAGCATCAGTGTTAGTTGACCTCGCAGGGTGGTGTTGGGTGTACCCCAGGCCCTTGCACCTACAGGTCAATTCTTGAGGTGTCTGCCATTGCCGTGTGTTTTCAGAAGGCCTGCTGCCCGTCTTAGAGAGATTCTGCCTAAGAGACTTTTGCAGCTCAGCAAAGTGGGTGTTGTGGAGATTTTGACAATAACTTGCAGTGGAGCCTTGCGTGGGGGTGGAGATGCCTTGGGTGTGGCTGTGTGCTCTTCCCTCTGCGGGGTCACCTACTTTTCTCCCCAAGTGCTGGAACTTCCCCTGCCCAGACTTTCCCTGCTCAGACTCTGGCTGCCCTATAGACATGTTGGCTCCATGTCTGGCCAGCACTTACAGCTCTGTGGGGTCTACAGAGCCATCAGCCCTTGGCTGTGACACTCCCAAGCCCCAGTGACCATGCCCGTGCTCTACCGGCAGAGTTCCAGCAGCTCCCTCTAGTGTCTCAGCCCTGGCTGCATTTCTCCACCCATGGCAGCCACTGCTGCTGCCACCTGGTCTAGGTGACTGCAGCAGCCTGCTGTCAGGCCTCCCTGCGTGGTCCAGGGCCTGCGAAGCCGTTTTCTTACGTACCACCAAAGTGGTTCCCTAACACACAGCTCCGAACTCCTCCCTGCCTGCTCCGAGGACCTCAGGGTGAGAGCACACACACCTAGCACGGCCCGTGAGGCTTTCCTGTAGCCTGCCCCGCGTCTCTTTTCTTAGGATGGGCTTTTCCTTCTGAATTCCCCGACACTGTCTCCGAAGTGCTGCCACTCCTCAGCGCCCTCACTCAGCCCCTGCGCTGTGGGGATGGGCGGCAGCAGTGCACAGTTCACTCTGCAGGATGGTGGGACATCTGCCTGAGCCCTGAGAAGAGGGCAGAGCCGAGCCTCATCCTCAGGCTCTTTTTTTTTCATAGCCCGAGCTACACTGGAAATCCTCATCCCTGACTTTGTTAAACAGACCTCCGAGGAGAAGCCCAAAGACAGTGAAGAACTCGAGGTGAGTGTTGTGGTCTTGCCCTGCTGGGAGCTGCGGGTGCAGTGAGGCTCCTTGCCCTGTTAGTGTGAGCTGGGGCTGTCCATGGGCTGTGCCCGTGCCTTTCATGCCCTGCAGGTTAGTCATCCAGCCTCCAGGTCCTCCTGTTTGTATTTCATAAAAGAAGAAACTTGCTTGTCTTTGTATAGGCAGGGAAAAAAATGTCCTTTTTGTTAGAGATTTTTGTCCTGTTTTGCAGCATTGAGTGTGTACCATAAATGTTGGGTACACGTAGTTTTTGTGTTGAGGCAGAGTCTGCAAGATTTAGATTCTTTTTTTTTTTTTTTTTTTTGAGACAGAGTCTTGCTCTGTCACCCAGGCTGGAGTATGATCTTGCCCCACTGCAACCTCCACCTCCTGGGTTCAAATGATTCTCCCATGTCAGCTTCTTGAGTAGCTGAAATTACGGGTGTGTGCCACTATGTTTGGCTAATTGTCGTATTTTTAGTAGAGAGGGAGTTTCACCATGTTGGCCAGGCCGGTCTTGAGCTCCTGACCTCAGGTGATCCACCTGCTTTGGCCTCCTAAGTGCTGGGATTATAGGCATGAGCCACTGCGCCCAGCCCTAGATTGTTCTGTATACACTTGACCCTTCAGCAGCGTGGAGGTTAGGGGCACCAGCCTCTCACGTGGTCGAAAATTCACACATCACTTTCAGTCCTCCCAAACCTTAACTATTGGTAGCCTACTCTTGACCAGAAGCCGTACCAATAACATAAACAATTGGTTAACACATATTTTGTATGTTACGTGTACATATTACTACAGCGGTCCCCAACCTTTTTGGCATCAGGGACCAGTTTTATGGAAGACAGTTTTTCCACAGACGGTGTTGGAGGGGCGGGGAAATGAATGATTCAAGTGCATTCACATTTATTGTGCACTTTATATTATTACTGCATTGTAATATATAATGAAATAATTATACAACTCACCATAATATAGAATTTGGGTTCTATATTAGGGAGCCCTGAGCTTGCTTTCTTGCAACTAGGTGGTTCTCTCTGTTGATAATGGAAGACAGTGACAGATATCAGGCATTAAGGAATGCACAACTTAGATCCCTTGAATATGCAGTTCACAATAGCATTCACATGCCTATGAGAATCTAATGCCATTGCTGATCTGACAGGAAATGGAGCTCAGGGGGTAATGCAGGTGATCGGAAGCGGCTGTAAATACAGATGAAGCTTCACTTGCTCGCCCACTCCCCTGCCACTCATGTCCTGCTATGCAGCCTAGTTCCTAACAGGCCATGGATTGGCACCAGTCCATGGCCTGGAGGTTGGGGACTGATATATACTGTATTCTTACATTAAGTTACAGAAAAGAGTGTTATTTTTTTTCTTCCTTTTATCTTCCCATTGGTTAGAATCCAGAAAAAAAGAATGTTATTAAGAAAATCATAAGGAAAATGTATTTACTATATTTGAAATGGAAACATCATCATAAAGGTCTTTATTCTCCTCATCTTCATGTTGAATAGCTGAGGAGGAGGGGGAAGAGGAGTTGGCCTTGCTGCCTCAGGTGTGGCAGAGGCAGAAGAAAATCTCTGTGTAAGTGAACCTGTGTGGTTCAAGTCCATGTTGTTCCAGGGTCAGCCATGTGAAGAACCATTTAAAATGAGTTGTAAACCTTTTTGGGTACATTGGATATTTGTAGCAAGGGCTTCTGAAATTTTGAAGGGTGCATCTTTATTAAGATAGTTACTATAAATTTGGCCTTTTAAACTATACAACTGAGTGGATTTTTGTATATTCAGAGTTGTATGATCATCATAACTACCTAATTTTAGAATATCTCGTCACCCCCAAAAGAAACTCCATACCCATTAGCATTCACTCTCAGTTCTCTTCAACCCCGAAAAGCCACTCATCTGCTTTCTGCTTTCTGTCTATATATCTGCCAACTCTGGACATTTCTTATCAGTGGAATCTACAGTATGTGGTCTTTTGTGACTGGCTTCCTTCACTTAGTGCGCTATGTTAGCTGTGGGTTTTTATCAGAATAAGGAAATTTCCTTTTGTTCCTGGTTTGCTGAGAGTTTTGTAGGAATGGATGTTAGATTTTGTCAAATGTTTTTCTGCTTCTATTCAGATGATCATTTTTTTAAAATTTTTTTTGTTTTAGTAAGACAGTGTATTATATTGGTTTTTGAATGGTGAGCCAACCTTGCATTCCTAGGATAAATCCCACTTGGTCATGGCATATAATGATATCTTTAATATGTTGCTGGCTTCATTTTGCTGGTATTTTGTTAAGGATTTTTATATTTGTAGTTATAAGCAGTATTTATCTGTCGTTTTCCTGTGATATCTTTGTCCAGTATAACAACAGGTACAGGTATCAGGATAATACTGGCCTCATAAAATGGTTTGGAACATGTTGCTTTTTCTTCTATTGTGCGGAATAGTTTGTGAAGGATTGGTGTTCTTTTTTTTTTTTTGAGATGGAGTCTTGCTCTGTCACCCAGGCTGGAGTGCAGTGGCGTGATCTCGGCTCACTGCAACCTCCCCCTCCCAGGTTCATGCTGTGCCCTGCCCCAGCCTCCTGAGTAGCTGGGATTATAGACACCTGCCACCACACCCGGCTAATTTTTGTATTTTTAGTAGAGACAGGATTTCACCATCTTGGCCAGGCTGGTCTTGAACTTCTGACCTCGTGATCCACCTGCCTTGGCCTCCCAGAATGCTGGAATTACAGGCGTTGAGCCACTGTGCCCGGCCAGGTGTTCATTTTTTGCTTTTTTTTTTTTTTTTTTTTTTTTTTTTAAGAGATGGGGTTTCACCACGTTGGCCAAGCTGGTCTCGAACTCCTGGCCTCAAGTGATCCACCTGCCTCGGCCTCCCAAAGTGCTGGGATTACAGGGGTGAGCCACCATGCCTGGCCAATACAGTCTTGTTATAGGTCTATTGAGATTATCTATTTTTTCTTCAGCCGGTATTGATCATTTGTGTTTTTTTTAAGAATGTTTTCCCATTTGATATAGATTATCTAATTGATTAGCATATATTTGTTTCTAGTATCCCCATATGATCATTTTTTACTTCTATATTGTTGTGATGGTCTCTTGCTGTTATTCCTGATTTCAGTAATTTGAGGCATTCTTCTTTTTCTTGGTCAGTAAATTGCACACTTGATGATCTCTCACAGGTCTCTGAGGCGCTGTTGTTTTTTCTTTCTGTTCCTCAGATTGGATTATTTCAATTGTCCTCTCTTCAAGTTTGCTCCTCTATCTTCTGTCTGCTCAGGTTCTGCTGGTGAACCCCTCTAGTGAATGTTTCATAATTTCTATCTCTTTTTTGAAATTCTCAATTGGGTAATGCATTGTTTTTATACTTTAATTCTTTTTTTTTTTTTTTTTTTAGTTATATATATATATATATATTTTTGGTACTTTTGGGGGTGGGTGGAGATGGGATTTCGTCATGTTGCTGAGGCCGGTCTTGAACTCCTAGGCTTAAGCAATCTGCCCACCTCAGCCACCCAAAGTGTTGGGATTACAGGTGTGAGGCACTGTGCTGGCATTATACTTCAGTTCTTTAGACATGGTTACTTAGTCCTTTGAGCATGTTTTCTGTAGGTGATGTAAAGTCTGTTTCTGGTAAATCCAGTCCTCAGAGAGTATGTATATTAAACTGCCTTTCCCTTCATGTATGGTCTGTCTCTACTGTCCTATTTCTTTTCTTTTCTTTTTTTTTTTTTTTGAGAAGGAGTCTTGCTCTGTCACCCAGGCTGGAGTGCAGTGGCACAATCTCAGTCCACTGCAACCTCCACCTCCCATGTTCAAACAATTCTCCTGCCTCAGCCTCCTGAGTAGCTGGGATTTCAGGTGAGCACTATCACACCTGGATAATTTTTATATTTTTAGTAGAAACGGGGTTTTGTCACATTGGCTAGGCTGGTCTCGAACTCCTGACCTCAGATGATCCGCCCACCCCAGCCTCCCAAAGTGCTGGGATTACAGGCATGAGCCCCTGTGCCCGGCCTCTACTTTCCTATTTTTTTTTTGCGTGTCCAGAATTTTTTGTTGTTGTAGAGAATTGGACATTTAAAATGTGGCAATTCTGGAAATTAGATTACCTTACCTCCCAGAAGTTTATAGTTTTTGTCATACGTCCTTGCTCTCTATTTGTGAGTGTATCAGTCTGCTAGGGATGCTGTAACAAAGTATCATGGACTGGGAGGCTTACATGACAGAGATGTTTAGTTTCAAATTCTGGAAGCCAGAAGTCCAAAACGAAGGTGTCAGAAGACTAAGAGAAGGCTTTTCTCCATGGGTGGAGGCTGGTGGTCTTCATGCCTTTCTTCCTGTCTGCATGCTGGTCATGCTGGTCTCCACATTCCCCATTTGATAAGGACACCTGTCACATTGGATTAGGGCCCACCCTAATGACCTCTTTGTAACTTGATGACCTCTGTAAAGACCTTGTCTCCAAATACTGTTGTATTCTGAGGCAACATGCAAATTTGGGGGTGAAAATTTACCTCATAATAGTGACTTTCCTAGATTAATTTTGTGAAGTGTGTATCTTTGTGATGACCACTGAATACACTGGCCCTTTAGCTAAGTGGTTTCCTGACGCTTGGACAGGGATTTCCTTAAATTCCCTGAGCCAATAAGTCTCCCGGCCTGTGTTGAGGGCTCTGGGCCTGTGGGGCTTACCTGGCATGCTCTGGTGGCTTCCAGCTCTCTTAGCCTTTCCCTCCCACTTTGGCTGGGAAGTTTCCTGGGCCTGCACCCAGCCATCCCCAGACATATGCTAGAGCCTTTCAGAGCCCCATGGACATCTCCAGCTTTTCCTTCCTGGGTTCTTGGCCAGCCTCCTGTTTGCCCGACTAGTGCCCCAGCCTCTAGCAGCTGCAGGGTGAAACAATTGCCACTGATTGCTTTCGACAGATGCCCGCTGCAGGGTGAAACAATTGCCACTGATTGCTTTTGACAGATGCCCTGAGGAACTGAGCTGTTTTCAGTGAGTGAGGGCAAATAAAGACAAGGCCTGCCATGAGGCTTTTCCAGAGGGTGGCCAAGGTAGACCCAACAGTGACAGTTCTCTGGGCCTGGCGCCTTGAGGACCATTCTGCATTGAGTGGTACCGCAGAGGTGGGGAGAAGGGCTGGGAATGGGGCAAGTTAAGATGCCAGCAATACCTTGTTCTTAGCAAGACTTGCTTGTCTTTCTTGAATCAGCACTCCTCAGATTGTTGAAAGCCTTTCTTTAATTTCCAGGGTTCTGAAAGAATTGGTTCTGACCATTTTTGCTTAGTGTCCTTGTTGCTTTGATTGGGAGAGCAGATTTTGTAGATCCTTATTTGGCCATTCCAGAACTACTTTAGAATGGGTTTTGTAAAGTTTTCTTATCTTTGTGAACTGGTGCTATTATAAAATATGGTTAAGTGTCCATGGTAGTACTGACTTGCTCTTAAGTTTCTTGAACTCCTGGTTTCAAGCAGTCCTCCTGCCTCAGCCTCCCAGAGTGATGGGATTACAGGTGTGAGCTACCATACCCGGCCTCTTGCTCTCAAGTTTCTAAATGTTTTGTGTGCTTTATTTTATTTTATTTTTTTTTAAGATGGGGTTTCACCATGATGGCCAAGGCTGGTCTTGAGCTCCTGACCTCAGGTGATCCACCCACCTCTGCTTCCCACCTCGGCCTCCCAAAGTGCTAGGATTACAGGCGTGAGCCACCACGCCCAGCCCTTGTGTGCTTTATGTAACTGCTTCCTTGTGGACAGGCTACAGACAGATTGCAGACCACACTTGGATCAAGCTGGTCTCCAAGTACCAGCTGCTCCAGGAAGAGTCACATTTGACCTTTTTTTTTTTTTTTTTGAGATGGGATCTTGCTCTGTCGCCAGGCTGGAGTGCAATGGCGCGATCTCGGCTCATTGCAACCTCCGCCTCCCAGGGTCAAGAGATTCTCCTGCTTCAGTTTCCTGAGTAGCTGGGACTACAGGCACATGCCACCACGCTTGGCTAAGTTTTGTATTTTTAGTAGAGATGGGGTTTCACCATGTTGGCCAGGATGGTCTTGATCTCTTGACCTCGTGACCTCGTGATTGGCCTGCCTTGGTCTCCCAAAGTGCTGGAATTACAAGTGTGAGCCACCGCGCCTGGCAACATTTGACGTTTATTTCTGAGTGACCCAACTGTGGGAAAGATGGCTTCCAAGGCCCTCTGGGGAAGCGCTTGCATAGACCCCTGCCCAAGACTCTTAGCATGGGTTATTGCAGATGATGGTGCTTGAGTTGTGTAGGTCTCATGCCACCTTCCTGTCTGAGTAAAGGCCCTGCCTGTCCTTTGTTATGAGGTGGTGGAAATGTCTATGAGCCACTGTAGGTTCTAGTGCCAGAGAGGGCCCAGCTGGGAGTTAGGTTCTCAGCCTCCATTCTAGGGCTCCTCCACTCTAGGAAGTGGAGAGGCTGTCTTGAAACGACTTTGCCAAGTAGCCTGAAGAGGTTTCCCCAGGTGGAGAAGGACATGGGGGTGGGGCCTGTGGTGGCTCCCGCTGTAGACTCCCCTGCCTGGGGCTTTTTCCACACCCTCCTCCACTCCTCCCTTGCTGCAGTCTGTCTGGAGCTAGAGTCAGATCTCCCCAGGTAAGGAGTTCAGTTCCAAGGAACTGCCCCCACTTCCTATGCCATCTACAAATGGGGGCCCCTGCCACCCAGCACGGGACCCCTCCTTGGGCTTGGCAATTTACTAGGGCTCAGGAAGCTCAGGAAAACATTTTACTTATGAAACTTATTTTTTATTAAGGGCTGAAAGTTCCTCCCCTCTAATCACACATTTGATCTCTCTGGGGAGCCCACCCTGAGCCACCTCAGCATAAGCTCTGTGGTGGGGTCGTTTTGAATCACAAAAGACACACCTAGCCTTCAGGAAATCCTCAGGGTTTTAGGCGGTCTGTTCTGGGAACCTGAGACAAGACCCAGTGTGTTTTTATGATACCAATGCCTCGGATTAGGGCGCCTTTTCTGTGTGCCCCTCCTGCGAAGCTCTTTGACCCTTCTAATTTGTGTGTATGTAATCTGATGCCCCCGTTTTAAAATCTGTCAGAGGGGAAAGTTGCCTTTCCCTCAGTTGTAGGGTCGGGGTTTAGACAGGGGCAGCTGCCTCCTGTTCCTGGGAATTTCCTATTTGCTGGTCCTCTCCCACCGAGCAGGCTCTCAAGTTGTGTCCCTGCCCCTTGCCCCTCCCAGCTCCCTGTGCAGAGGTACCAACACCTGTCCTTGGACTGTCCCCTGGACAGCCTGGGCCATGGGGTAGCATCCCCCTCCTCGTGTGGACTCTAGAGGTGGGGTTGACATATGTCCAGGAGGAGCAGGTTGATGGCTGTGAGGTGCCGTGGCCACAGAGTCCACCACGGGCTCCGGGTCCCTGTGCCATTACCAGGAAGGAGGGGCTCAGCGCAAAGCATGCGTGCTACTTGACTGAAAAGGGGAAAATGAGGAACAGAACTGGCATCATTTCCTTTTCACAAAATTTGTGGTGATCTCTTCTTGGTATTTTGTTGCTAGCTGTGGGTTGGTGGTTCATGGCCATTAAATTTAGGTATGAATAACCAAGTGTTTTCATTTTTTTTCAACTTATTTTAAAATTTATGTAAAGTTAAATTTACTTTTTGGTACAGTTCTATGAGTTTTGACAAATACAGAGTCATGTAGCGAACACTACAATCAAGACACAGAACATTTCCGTACACTCCCACATTCTCCTTTGTTGGCCAGACTCTCTCACCTGTATCCTCTGGCAGGCACTGAACTGCCCCTGTAGTTTTGCCAGCACCAGAATGTCCTCTCATTAGAGTCACATAGCAGGTAGCCTTTGAACCTAGCCTCTGGCGTGGTGTGGTGTGGCAGATCCATACTGTGGTCATTTGTACTCCTGAGTGCTGGCCATCAGGTGGCTGTGCCCCTCAGGGCGTCTCTCCATTCTCCCCTGAGGGACATTGGCAAGTTTCTGGGTTTTGGTGGTGGGCAGTAAGGCTGCTTGAAGGCCTCCAGGTCTGTGTGTGATGGGCGGATTCATTTCCTTCAGGTAAACCCCTAGTATGGGGTTGCTGGGCCATGTGGCAGGTGCATGCTTACCTTGAGTTGCCCTCACACCTTTCTCAGTCACTGGGTGACCATGGAAGTGTGTCTGTTTCGGGGCTCTCTGTTTTTTTTTTGGGGTGGGGGGACGGGGTTTCACCATGTTGGTCAGACTGGTCTTGAACTCCTGACCTCAGGTAATCCACCCGCCTCCTGAAGTGCTGGGATTACAGGCGTGAGCCACTGCGCCTGGTCTCGGGGCTCTCTTTTGTCCCTTAAGCTGTGTGTCCTTTCACTGATGCCACACTTTCCTGATGATTTGAAGCCTTGGAATCAGATAGTGAGAATTCTCTGACTTTGTTATTCTTTCTTAAAAAATTGTTTAGGCTGTTCTGGCTCCTTTGCGATTCCATGTAGACTTTAGAAACAGTTTGTCAGTTTCTATAAAAAATTCTGGGCCGGGTGTGGTGTCTCATGCCTGTAATCCCAGCACTTTGGGAGCTGAGGTGGGTGGATCACTTGAGGTCAGGAATTCGAAACCAGTCTGACCAACATGGTGAAACCCCATCTCTACTAAAATACAAAAATTAGCTGGGTGTGGTGGCAGGCGCCTGTAATCCCAGCTACTCTGGAGGCTGAGGCAGGAGAATTGCTTAAACCCAGGAGGCGGAGGTTACAGTGAGCCGAGATCGTGCCATTGCACTCCAGCCTAGACAACAAGTGTGAAACTCCCTCTTAAAAAAAAAAAAAAAAGAAAAAAGAAAAGGCCGGGTGCAGTGGCTCACGCCTGTAATCCCAGCATTTTGGGAGGGTGAGGCAGGCAGATCACAAGGTCAGGAGTTTGAGACCAGCCTGGCCTACATGGTGAAACCCCGTCTCTACTAAAAATATAAAACTTAGCCAGGTATGGTGGCAGGCACCTATAATCCCAGCTACTTGGGAGGCTGAGGCAGGAGAATGGCTTTAACCAGGGAGGCGGAGGTTGCAGTGAGCCGAGATAGCACCACTGCACTCCAGCCTGGGCAACAGAGTGAGATTCCGTCTCAGGAAAAAAAAAATTCTTCCTGCAGTTTGATTGTATTATATTTAATCTGTAGATCAATTTGGGGAGAATGGATATCCTAACAACATTGAGTCTTCCAAATCATAACCACAGTCCATTTGTCCATTTATTCAGGTCTTCTTTGATAGTTTCCATGGGTGGTCGGCAGTTTTCAGCACACAGGCCCTGTACGTAGTCTACTAGGTTCATACTTAAATATTTTATGTGTGGCACTGTGGTGAATAGCACCTCAGTTCCGATTGATTGTTTATTGCTAGCATTAGAGCTAGAATTTGTTTTATTTGTATTCATTTATTCTAGTAGTTTTTCTGTATATTTCTTATCCAGTTTTCTTTGTTAATGGTTAATTATGTTGATTTTTTTAAAATGCCGTCCTGGGATAAGTCCTCCTTGGGCATGGTATATATTCCTTTTCATGTGTTAATGGCTTTAATTTGCTGGTTCCCTACTGCGCCTGTGTTGATGAGGGATATGAGTGTAGTTTTTATACCGTTGTTGCTTGGTGTTCATGTCATGGTATGGTAAGTGAAGTGGGAAGAAGCCCTCCTGAGTTTTTCAGAAGGGTAACAGAGAGATAGAGAATTGGTATCATTTCTTCCTTAAAATTTGGGCCTGGAGTTTTCCTAGTGTGAAAGTTTTAAACTACTGCTGTGTGAACTGCTAACTATAACTACGACTACTCTGAACTCCTGTTGAGTTTCTTGAATAGGTGTAGGGCTGTTGCGACTACTGAGATAGTTTGTGTCTGGCCAGGCATTGGTCCATTTCATCTAGATAGGGGAACGTAGAGGTGTTGGGCGTCTGTGGTGCTCCCGTGCAGTCCTTTGGCTTCTGCCAGGCACTGATTGCTCAGGTTTCTCCTATGCTGTTTGTCAGAAGCAACAGGGATTTGCCTGCAGGTCACTCCTGCCATTCGTCTGCTCTTATGAGCTGTAGCTCCACGTGACCCTGGCGGATTAACCCTTAGTAGCACATGTGGCTCAAGGCAGCTTGGTGCAGGGCATCCTGGTGTAGGTCTTTTGCCAGAAACTTCTGAGCGTGCTCTCCAGCTGTGTGTATGCCAGCCATGGCCTCAGCTTCTCCAGGGCCAGTCCCGAAGTCGTGGGGTATGTGGATCCTTGTGGGCTGAGAGCATTGGACACTGCTAATTGGTCAGCTGCTTGGCCAGACCTTGAGGTTCCAGGGCCTGATTTCTTGGTGAGTGACCTTCCCTGGAAAAAGACCCATGTTGATTTGTGCATTTGAGAAGAGTGGCGTCTTCTGGGGACCTATTGGAAGACAGTAGCCAAGCCACACCTCGAGGATTTGTCGCTTGCCAGCCTCAAGGCTAGTGTCTTAGTCTTTTTTTTTTTTTTCCTTTTTGAGACGGAGTCTCGCGCTATGTTGCCCAAGCTGAAGTGCAGTGGTGCAATCTCAGCTCGCTGCAGCCTCCACCTTCCAGGTTCAAATGATTCTCCTGCCTCAGCCTCCTGAGTAGCTGGGACTACAGGCGCGCGCCACCACGCCTGGCTAATTTTTGTGTTTTTAGTAGAAATAGGGTTTCACCATGTTGGCCAGGCTGGTCTTGAAATCCTGAGCTCAGGTGATCTACTTGCCTCAGCCTCCCAAAGTGCTGTGATTACAGGTGTGAGCCACTGTGCCTGGCCAACGCCTTCCTCTTCCATGCACTTGAAGCAAGTTGACCTTTTTGCTGCTTGCTGGAGCGGTGAGGGCAGAGGAGCTGCCCACTGCCCTGTCTGTAGGGCCAGCATCCCTGTGGAGTGGACTTGGCACACTGTGGAGCCTGCACAGCAAGCTGTGTGAATCATTTAATTGTAGGCTTCCTTGCAGCCCATGGGCCATTGCAGGCTCCAGATCCCTGCAGACCCCTCCAGAATAGGGCTGGTGGGGGAAGTTCTGTGAGGGTATGGCTGATGCCTAATCTCCAGTACCTCAGAGTGTGGTCTTTTTATAGCATTAGGTTACCATGAGATCACACTGAAGTAGCATGGTGGGGCCCTTCATCTAGTGTGTCTGGTGTTTCTCTAAGAATAGGGAAGAGGGGCAGGGCTAGTGGACCATATGAAAATCGGAGCAATGCTGCTCTAGCCACGGGATGCCAGGGCCACCAGGAACTCATAGAGGCTCCCTAGAGACTTCTGAAGGAATACGGCCCTCCTGACGCCTCGATTTTGGACTTCAGGATGGCGAGAGAATAAGCGTCTTGTCCTAAGCCGTTTAATTTGTGGTATGTTGCCACAGCGGCTCCAACAGGGAGGTTGCCCATGCTCTGGAGTGGGCTGGATGGCATCTTTCTTTCACCCAGGAGGAGCTCTCACCTTTAGCCAAAGGCCTTGTCGGCGAACGTGCAGTGGGCACTCCCTCTGCACCTCAGCCCGGTGCAGCTTCCCTACACCTCGCTGTGCGGAATCTCCCCGTTCCCTCGAGTGTAACTTGGGAAACTTGTTTCCCTGTCTGCCTCGCTTGCCCTTCCTGTGTGTGTTCTTGGGTTGGCTGCAGAGCCAGGCTGATGACACTGTTGGAAGCGAAAGTGGGCCAGGCCCCTGCCGGCCACCTGGGGCTCAGCTCTGTGTGGCTGTGTGGGGCTTCAGCTGTTGGGGAGCTGGGCCTTTTAAGGCCAGCTTTGGGGTCTGGCTGACTTTCCCTCTCCTGTAGTCTCAGTTGTGGTGATGGTAAAGGTTCTCTCCAAAGGTGCTTTGTCTTTAGAGTTCTGAGAAGGGTGCCTTGTGGATCAGAATCTGACCCAGGTGAGGTGGGCCTGGCCAGCCAGCCATGTACCTGGGGCCCCCTTGGGATGCCAGACTCTGTCCCACAGTGCTGAGGGCAGAGGGGCACTGTGGGCTCTGGAGATGGGCACTGGATGGTGAGGTACAGAGCGTGTCCTATACCTGGTGAGTTTCTTGCAGGGTTGGGGGTATGATGTGCTAGGCGAACTCATAAGAACAGATACGAAGCATCTGGGGGAAGCCAACTGCAGGCCCAGCTGCGAAGAGGCTGGTGGGAACTCATGAGCCTCTGCTTTGTGTTGTAGTATTTTAACCACATCAGCATCGAGGACTCGCGGGTCTACGAGCTGACCAGCAAGGCTGGGCTGTTGTCTCCATATCAGATCCTTCATGAGTGCCTTAAAAGGTAGGGTAGGGGGGCGCCTTCCCTCCTGAAGCAGGTGGGGGAGTTCCTCTTTGGCATCCCGTATCCTTGTGGCTGTTTGTCCCAAGGTGGAGGCATGGCTGGGTTTCCCTGGGTATACAGCAGCCCCGTGGCCCTGGCCACCAGTCAGTCCTGCAGGCCTGAATCGGGTGTGTGGAGAATTCCCTCCTCCGGGTAAGAAGCATTCTGGGGAGAGGCTTGCTTTTTTCCTCAGCCTTTAAGGGCTTCCCAGAGCAGCCCTCCTCAGAGGCAGCTGGCTGCTCTGCTCAGGTGATGCCACCTGTTGTCTGTTTTTTCTTAAAGAAACCATGGAATGGGTGACACGTCTATCAAGTTTGAAGTGGTTCCCGGGAAAAACCAGAAGAGTGAATACGTCATGGCGTGTGGCAAGCACACAGTGCGAGGGTGGTGTAAGGACTCCTTCCCTGCTGCCTCGTGGCTGCCGGGGGTGATGCCAGGCGGGTTGCCCCTGGTGTGGCCCTGTGCCTCTGTGGCTTGGTCCCAGCTGTTGGCTCTAGCATCGTCCCTAAGCCCAGCTGTTGTGTGCTGGCCACCACACATTCAGCCTAAGGTGGACTGGTGGCTGTCCTGCCTGTACTTTCTCTGTCTTCTCCCTTCCCTTTCCCCTCCTGCCACCCCTCTCTCTGGCCAGCCCCTGTCCCTGTGGCAGGAGGAAAGGCCCTTCTCAAATAGCCAGCAGAATCCTGCTGCTCCCTGTGTCAGTAGGTGTGGGTCTTGCGGGAGTGAAGCTCTCGGCTGCGTGTCTTTGAGTGGTTGTGCCCTCAGCTCCTGGACTCTGAGGGGCCACTCTCAAGGTGGCAGCTGGGTGCTATGAGACTCAGGTGCCTAGAGCAGTGGCAGAATGCTGTCTGTTCCTGTAGAATGTGCCCTGGCTGGCCACTGGGGTGTGGGTCAGGAGGGCTAGGGGCAGCAGGGTGTCCCATGAGCATTGGGTGTTCATGACCCCTTCTCTCCAAGCTTGCTCTTTCTCTGTGTAGGTAAGAACAAGAGAGTTGGAAAGCAGTTAGCCTCACAGAAGATCCTTCAGCTGCTGCACCCACATGTCAAGAACTGGGGGTCTTTACTGCGCATGTACGGCCGCGAGAGCAGCAAGATGGTCAAGCAGGTAACTGGCCCTCATCAGGTCCCAGGGCAGCCTGTGCTGCCACCCTGGAGTGTGTTACTGGGGCTCTGCACTCAGAGGGGCAGGGCTGGGCAGCTCTGCTCTTGCTTACAGCTGCCTTTCTCCTGGGCTACTTGTGTGGTTTTGTGGGCAGGGGATGGGGTCGTCCCAGCTACATCTCCCACCCCAGCCTGCTTGGAATGGTCAGTGAAGCGTGGGTGATTGGGAACGCAGCCTGGGCCCAGTTATGTGGGTTGTAGGGAGATGGCTGAAGTGCAAGGCAGGGCCGGGCGGGAGATGCTGAAGGGATGCCCGGCCTGGAGGTGTGCAAAGGCTCGGGAGCCAGGCCCAGTCCTGCTTAAAGGAGAGCGAGTGTGTCAGGGCAGCTGTACCTGGTACCAGTGCCGATCCAGCTCTAAGAGAAGAGCATGTGTGTGCTATCTGTCTTGTTCCTGCTGTTTTGGCCAAGATCTTGCAATGTAAGCCAGTGCTCGCTCGCTCCTGAGGGGTGGAGGGAAACATGGGGAGGTGAGTGTTCACGTTCCTCATTTTCCCCAAATGATTATGGAACCTCTCTGGGTTCTTGCCATCTTGGTCAGCGGAATGGGAAATAGATGTGGAGGGGTGGGGGCTGCATATGGGGTGGCCCCAGGACTGTGTGGTGGGTGGGCCCTGCGTCTGAGGGTGAGGGGGTCTATGCAGGCCACCAGGGTGTGTTAAGCAACTTGAAGAGAGACATTTTCGGGAAGCAAGTTGAAATGTAGGTAGTGCTTGCTTCTGCCCTTGCTGTGCGTGGTCCTTGGCTCTGACAGAGGGAGAGAAGGCAAGCCTTACTCGGGCCCCAGGGTGGGAAACTTCTCTAAGCAGGAGGGGGAACGTCCCAGCCTGGCACAGCCACAGCTGTGGGGAATGCTGGCATCCCGTGGAACCGTAGCACCCTTGGGGCTGGCCTAAGATAGGAAGGGGCTGAGTGATGCTGCTCTGCAGTCGGGGAATGTGCAGAGAGCGAGCTCCGTGCCTGGGGCTGACGGGCTGGGCTGCGGCCATGCTCTGGTCTCCCTCCTTGATGAGGGTTCTGAATACCATGAGTGCCTGACCTTCCCGCTCTGCCCAGGGCAGGAGGCCACGTAAGTGGCGTGGCGCTGGCAGAAAGTAAGCCCAGTGGCTGTGGACTGCCCCTCGTCCTCCGCTGCTGTCAGCAGCGGGCATCACTGAGGCGGGCAGTCAGCCTGCAGTTGTGTGGCCACAGCTCCTGGCTGTTTCGTGTGTGCCAGGCCCTGGGAGCGCGTGCCTTCAGGGTCCCAGGCATACAGCTGCTGGGCAGTGGGCAGGCCATGGAGCTACAACCTGCAGTCTGAGTGTGAGGTGCTGTGCTTCCCAGGAGACGTCGGACAAGAGTGTGATTGAGCTGCAGCAGTATGCTAAGAAGAACAAGCCCAACCTGCACATCCTCAGCAAGCTCCAGGAGGAGATGAAGAGGCTGGCCGAGGAGAGGGTGAGTGCCACCCTAGCGGGAGGGCTCCCAGGCCATGGCCATTCCTGTGGCAGCTGTGGAGGGACAGTAGACCCCGGGACCTGTGCCTGAGCGCACACCTTGGAAATGCTTGGATCCTCCTTCCAAAATCAGACACAGGCTTGGTTTGGAGCTTCGACATGTTTGATGGTTTCACAAATCCTTCAGTGTTGGCTCTGTTGTTAGAGAGCTTGCAGGCCAGCCTGGTGGACCATGAAGGTCACAGCCTTGGTGGGCCGCCTGGGTCCCATGTCTACACTGGGTTTTTGGAGGTAGGTCAGTGTGCCTGCCAAGGTTGAATCTGTAGGGCTTGGTCCTGAGGAAGCCTCCTAAAGCCACCTTTGGGAACGACACTCAGAGAGGGGCCTGTCAGGCTGGTAGTGGTGTCTTTTGTCCTCAGGCATCATCTGTGTGGCCACAGCATGACCCACCCACCTGGGCCTTCTTGCGGGGAGCTTTCTTAAGTGTGGTAGTCCCCTAGCCTGAGTGAGAGCCCTAGGAGGTGTCTGCCGCCACCCAGGCCAGCAGGTCCCTCACTGCTCCCTGGGGTGGGGCTTGGCCTCCTGGAGCCAGTGAGACTGCCTGGTCTGCCCCTGGTCAGGAGAGGGTCTGTGGGGCTGGAGGACAGCAGGCATAAGACACAGTGCCCCTGGCTGGGCCTGAGGCAAGCAAAGGCTGGGCAAGGGAGAAACACCCAGTGGGGAGGCCTGGCCTGTCACTGTAACTGCACCCAGAATTCTTCACTTCTTGGTACGTGTCCTGATTACCAGGGAGGCTGCACACGCCGTGCTCTGATGGTGATCCAGGGGGCCTCCAGGCTGCAGACTCAGCATGGCCTGCCCCAGGCCTTCCCTGTTCCTCCCAGCCTGGCATCACAAGCACTGGTGCTCTTGGGGCTGCAGGGCCTCCTGGGTCTTCTGGGCTCCCCCTCCACCTTGTGCCCTCCCAGTCCTCTACTGAGCCCACCTCAGCGGCACCCCTGGCCTTTGTTGTTCTTTCAGGAGGAGACTCGGAAGAAGCCCAAAATGTCCATTGTGGCGTCCGCCCAGCCCGGCGGTGAGCCCTTGTGCACCGTGGACGTGTGAGGGAGGTGGCACGGGCCAGGGCACGGGGGCCGCCAGCAGCACTTCTGAGGAGACCAGTAGTCACGCATCGTGCACCACAGTGTCAGGCCTCCGACCCAAGCTCCTCCCCTGTGGCCAACCTGTCTGTGGGCCCAGCCTGAGGGTGGAGGCTCTGGTGTACAGGGACAGTTACGGCCACACAGCACACACGTGGAGCAGCGGCTCTTCCTGGGAAGCTCCAGGCCTGAATAGACGGACTCAGCGACTGCACCAGTGGCAGCTGGTGACTGGACAGCGGCGGCCCTGCTTCTGTGCACCTGCTGCAGGCTATCTTTATGAAGGCTTTCGTGAGTTTTAGTGTGTAATATGCACTGATGACACATGATGCTTGGATGGCAGATGACAGGGGATGGCTGAGTCCTGTGGCTGTGGCTGGCCCGCGATGCCAGGTGGCCCTTGTGCCCAGGGCGCCTGCGGGGCTGCTGCGGGGACCCGGTCAGGAGGCACACATCGTGCCCTGCCCCCCACCTGCCTTCTGTGTTTCCCTTTCTTTGTAAAGGTAGAACAGAAAGGACTATTTTAAACATTTTGGGCTTAAAATAAGCAGAATTTTAGCATCAGAACTACTTTTCCGGAATTGCAGGAAAACCATTAAGGTGGTCCCTCTCCAGTCTGGACACGCCGCCAGCGAGGACAACGTCCTGCCACTTCCCCAGAGTTGCCCTGGCCTCCTGGGGCCCCTTTTTCTGATGAAGTCTTAATGCCCTAAACACGCCTCCCCGTACACGAGGCCCTGCCTTTGCTGGCCTCCGGCAACAGTTTTTTACAAAGATTTTTTGCAGTTGAGTCCATATGTCCATCCATTGATTTTTAAAGCTTTTGTGATATTTTAGCATTTGGAAAGAGACTTTTACAGTGAGAGTAGAAGGTAGATTTGAAATCATGCATTTTAGCAAGTGGACTTGTTTAAACAGGAAGCAAGGGCCTTCAGCATAGCCCATTCTTGATCCAGAGCTGTCACCTGTGACAGTGGCTTCTTTGGATGTCAAAGGCAGCTGCTCTGTGCAGCCAGGCCCAGTGCCCAGCTTGCTTCTCTACTGGTGGCCCTGTGGACAGGTGTGGGATGGAAATGTGTTCCTGCCTGAGTCTGAGGCACCAGGGTGTGCTCAAAGGCAGGCCCTGGTGGTGGCGGCTGCCATTGGCCCCGTCTCTAGCAACTGTTGAGGGTGCTGTGTGCTTGTGCTGCGCCATCTAAAGCAAGAGTCCAGCATTCTGTGCCTCTGTGCTCCACCAAGTCCCCGACAGGGGGTATTGATGGCACCTTTTCTGTCAGAGAACAATGTCGGCCCGTGGGCCGCCCACATGTCCCTCCCTCACCACCTGTGTGACCAAGGTTGGCTTCTTTGCTGACCTTTAAAAAAGAAGCCCTCAGCTCAAGTTGCTGTAACTAGATACTTGCTTCTGTCTTGCCTCCTGTCTGCAGCTGTGAATAGTCATTTGACTGTGACTGTTGCCCTTAGCCAGCCAGATGCACCTGCGAACCAAAGCTCTGTGCACATGTGTTCCTCTAGAGGCTGGGGGGCCTCACTGCGTCTTGCTGTTCCCAGGCAGTGCCACAGCAGGTGCTGTCATACCCTCGCGGTCTCCCTGTTCCCCCCACCTGTCTGCCAAGTGTGGGTGTGAATCATGTGCACACAGCTGTGCTTCAAGGCCGGGGCAGGGGAGTCTGTGCTGATGCCATCAAGGGCACTGGGCTGCGCCTGGAAGGCGAGCCTTGACTATCTGAACATATAAAGCAAACTGTCCAGAACAGAATGGCTAGCGTCTTCATTCAGAGGGTGAGAGGCTGGCACCCTGCAGACCCTTGACTGGCCAGATCCCCTCCTGGCCCCACTGCAGCTGGACGCTACCTTTGCAACAGCTGAGCAGCACCCCAGCATGGTCCCTTTGGTTGATGCCCTCTCTGCCAGGCTGAGGCCATGGAGGAGTCAGCTCACTGCCCAATGGTCTCCACCCCATCTCCTCAGCTAATGCAGTTCCCAGACCTGTCTCTGCCTCCTCAGATTTCAGCATCAAATCCAACATTCTGTTTGCTAAAAAGCTCTTGCCCTGACTGCCAACCGTGCAGAAGGAAGGGCTTACAGAGCTGCCCAGGCCTAGTCAGGCCCTTTCTCTGGCACCCAGGTCCCATGAGGACAGAAAGGAGGCCCTGTGTTCAGAGCTCTGGCTCATCACAAACAAACACCCTTCGTTGAGCAGTTGTTTATTCTGGCCTTCACAGCCTTGATTCGTCTACAAGGCCCTGTGGGTGGGAACAGGCCACAGAAGCCTACCCCACCTTCTTGGTCAGGGCCCCTGCCCGCCAGCAGCAGACCAGCCCTGGTGGGGCACAGGGTTCTGCACCCTTTGGCTGCCTACTTCTGAACATCCTGGCCAGCAGGCCGTGCCTTTCCCCACCCCTGGGGTCTGGGGAGTCCCTTGGCTTCTGTTCCCACCATGGGTCCTGGGCCTAAGATGAGGGGAAGGCCCTGGTTTCCTGTGGGGTGTCACCTGGGGACCTTGGTGTGGGTTGAGCTGGAGGGCTGTGGGGCCCCAGGACCCCTGTGCCATTGGGGTGCTCCACCCTCTCGAACAGGATGAGCATCTCACAGTGTGGGGTCTGCGGGAAGAGGTCCACTGCCACGGCCCTGAGCGGCCGAAAGGGAACACCCTTCACCCGGTTAGACGGGGCTCTGCAGAGGCTGTGGGAAAACAGGCCGTCAAGGTCAGCCAATGGGCTGGTCAGGGGCTTTTGCGGGGGTTGGGGGCTTGGTGCCAGGCCTGCCCCCTCAGGCCCCTGCTGACACTCACTCCACAAAGTTGCCCATGGCTGCCCGGGGGTTGCACGAGACGTACAGCAGCCGCCTGAGGTTTTCGGCTCTGCGGATGGCCAGGATCACCTTGGAATCTGAGGAGGCAGATACCAGCTGGGTCCCCCACAGCCAGAGCGTGCACAACCTGGTGGGCCACCCCAATATGTCCTTGTTCCCGTGCCACCTTTTAAAGCAGGAGCCACTCACGCAAGCCGGCACGGGGTGGGTCCAGGATGGCCACAAGGTGCTGGGAGGCCAGTCTGCTCACCAGGGCGGGCACCAGGTCCTCTGCCCTCCCGCAGTGGAACTCCACGTTACTCAGTTCTGAAGAGATGGCACCGTGGCCTGCAAAGGGCTGCACACCTTCCCCACAGGGCCAGCCCTGGGGAACCCCTAGCCAAGGAGCTTGCTTGCCTGCTCTACTGTCAGGCAGCCCCTGAGCCCTAGCCACCGCTGAGGCTACCAGTAGGGGTGGCAGCTGCCCCTGTCCCTGCCCCCGCCGTCCGCAGCCTTGCCACTCACCATTGTCCTGGGCATTCACCCGCGCGTCCTCCACAGCCTCTGGGCACAGCTCAACCCCGATGACTCTCTTCACCTTCTGAAACAGAAAAGCGTGCTGTCAGCCACCCAGGGCTACCTCAGGGAGGGCAGTGCCTTCAAGCTAGGGTCAATGGGCTCTTGCGGGGTGGGGAGAAGGTGCCCTCAGTGGGGCGGGAGGGCTCACCCGGGCCAGGGCCAGGCCAATGGTGCCGGTGCCACAGCACACATCCAGCACTGTGCTCTCCGCATCCAGCTGGGCCCAGTCCTGGATGACTGTGTAGAGCACCTCGGCCGCGGGTGTGTTCACCTGGGGGAAGGCAGTGCCCAGGATGTCAGCGGCCCCCCTCCTGTGGTGCCACTGGCACCCCCTGAGACCCATGTTCTTGGTTCCTCCATCCTGCTGCCCACCTTGGTGCCCAACCCCTTCCCTGTCCCCACTTTAGACCACTCTTGCTAATGCCCTCACCGGGGTCTCGATATGCTGCCCAGGCCAGAGTGCAGTGGCCATTCACAGGCGCAGTCCCACTACTGATCAGCATAGGAGTTTTGACCTGCTCTGTTTCTGACCTGGGCTGGTTCACCCCTCCGTAGGCCACCTGGCATTCCTCCGGTCCCGGGAGGTCACCATATTGACGCTGAACTTAGCGCGGACACCCGATCGGCGTAGCGCACTGCAGCCCAGAACTCCTGGGCTCAAGCGATCCTCCCACCTCAGCCTCCCGAGTAGCTGGGACTACAGGCATGCGCCATCCTGCCCGGCAGCCCCCAACTTTAAAAGCCAGGCCTGTGCTGAGAATGGCCTCCTCCTTGCCCCGATGGGTTGAGGGCTCATGAGGCCCCGCAGGCCAGTAGGCTGCACCTTTCCTGCCCCAGCAAGAGAACTTTGTCTCCCGCAGTTCACAACAGGCCCCTGGAGTCACCCAGCCGCCGCTCCCACCCCACGCCTGGCCCTCCAGCAGGTCCTGCCAGGCCCGTCTCCAAACACCGCTGCTCCAGGTGAGTGGGAAGGTGAAAGTGTTCCGCAGCCCAGAGGCCGCCACAGCCTCCCTCCTGCCAAGCCCAGAGCAGCGCCCTTGGGTAGTGCACTGCGGGCCACGCCTCAACCTCCCTGTGACAAGAAGGGCCACCGCTGTGTGTACCTCTAGGTTGTCATGAGTCAAATCAGTGACGACCAACCTCTTTCTTACTTCACCCTCCCCGTGGCTCCTCTGCCGATTCTCTCCCCAGATCTTGCCGCCTAAGCCCACCGTTCCCATCATGTCCTGACGCTCACACCAGGTACCCAGGGCTACCTGGAAGAAGGCGTGTGGAGAGATCCGGAAGGTCAGCCCTAGCAGGTCCTCATGGATGCACTGGTCCCCAGCCACGTGCTCCAGGGGCAGGCCCTCCTGGCTCGGAGTCTTTCTGCGGGCAAAAGTGCAGGTCTTTCAGTGTCATAGCCTTGCCGGGACCCGTCCCACCCCACTCGGGCTCCTCACCGCTGTCCCTCCTCCACGAAGTAGAGGCAGGTCACTCCACTGGCCCTGCCTGGCCCTGCCATGAAGTGCTGTGCTAGGGAGGCCTTCAGCTCTGCCAGCTCCTCAGGGTTCAGTTTCTGGAGGAAGGGGTGAAAAGGTCCCATCAGGCTGTGGCGAGGCCCCCCCAGGCTAGGTACGTACCCTTCCCAAACAGGGCTGCCGCCTGAGACCTGGGGGTGGAAGTAGGCAATGGCCATGGCCTGGCGGCGGCGGCTGGTGCGCACAGTCAGCTGCTTCCAGTGGCCTGTGTACGTCTCTGGGTCATAGGCTGAGTATGGAGTGGACCTGCGGGAATCACGAGCTGGCTGGCTGCCCACGGCTGGGGAAGCACCCCTCTGCTCTCTCCTTGGGCCACACCTTCCTCCATCTGGCCGAAATGGCGGGCATCCCAGAATTCCCAGGGTGGGATCCCCGCCCTCCGCTTCCAGGCCACGCAGAACTTCCCAGGAGCCGTGTCACAGTTCCTCACCGGATGTACTCCTGGAAGGCCTTCACCACCTGCTTGGCTGCTTCGGGGATGTGCACGGTGTCAAACGGGGCTGCCACAGCACACGTCCCGCCCTTGTACTTGCCGAGCCGACAGCCCACGGTGTTATCCTCCCCATCCACCCCGACGCCAACCAGAAACTCACACTTATTACGATACTCGGTCTGCAGGGAGGCAGGGAGAGAGAGCTGCACCTTACCCTGGCTGCCCAGCGCTTGTGCCCTGAAAACTCTAATTTCCCCACAGGGGCTGGCAGTCAAAGCACAAGAGCGACAACTGACAGGTATGTGACAAGTTACCAAAAGAACCGGAAAGGTGAGCAAAAGCAAAGTTTTTCAAAACCCAGTATAGGGGTTTGCGGCCACGGAAGTCAAGCCTGACCTGCTGGGGTGATGGCCTGACCCCCTCCAGTGGGCAGCAGGCTTTGTTGTGCTTGTGCCTCTGCTCAACCAGCCAGGGCAGCAGGGCACGGTTGGTGCTCCCGATTTCCCTGTAAGAGGAGCAGATCTGCGGTTGGACTCCAGCCACTGCCCCCCACCCATGCCCAGCCACTCCCCAAATGGCCAGGCTCCTGGCCCTCCTTTGGGATGTCATTGTGCCCACGGTAACACGGGTGTCTCACTGGCTAGCTCCCAAAAGGGCTGCCAGATCTTGGGCTGGGCCTCCTGACGGCTGCACGGGCAGGCAGGCTGAGCAAGCACAGGGCTACGCAGAGCCCTGGCCAGGAGCGGTGCCTCGAACCCTCACTCACTTGGCCAGTTTCTGCAGCACCTGCTCACACTCCAGCCGCTTCCGCTCAAGCTGCTCGGCATAGGGCACTGTCCACAGAGGGGTCACTACATCGGCCACTCGTGTTGCCAGAGGCTCACTCTCACCCTCCTGTCGCCTCCTCCTGGCCATGGGGTCGGCCTTAGGCCGGGCCAGGCGCACACTGAGCGGGCGGCCTTTCCAGAGGGCACCATGCAAAATGCGCAGGGCCTTGTCCCTCTCTGCAGCGCTGCGAAATGTCACGAAGGCGCAGGGTGGTTGCCCAAAGAGTTTGGTTTTGTGGGGCTGCAGGCCAAAGCGGGCCAGGAAGCGACGGACATCGCTGAAGCTGGCATGGCGAGGCACATTCTGCAGCTCCAGCTTGAAGATCTCAGAGGTGAACAGGTCATCCCTGATGTAGCTGTAGAGCCCAGGCTGAGGCCCCGACCCTGCAGCCGCCCCAGCACTCTCTTCCTCCGCCTCCTCCAGGGCTGCTGGGGCTGCAGGAGGCACCGAGGCTGTAGGGCCGTTCAGGGCACTGCTGCTCTCCTGGCCGCAGCTCTCCATGGGCTCTGGGCCCTGTGTGGGGACAGATGGGGTGCTAGGGTGAGGACCAGGCCCTGGGGCCTGGCCCCCCAGGCTCCCCTATGGCAGGCACACCCAGACCTCCGTCGGTGCACTCTGCACTCAGCCCTGTCCCTCCCCTCCCCCATTCTACCCTCCTGACCCCATTCTCGTACCCTTTCCTACCCCAAGCACGTCTCATCCCTGCATCTTCTCTGGCAAACTTCCTGCCCCACCCTGCCTCCTCCCACCCCGACCCCATCTCTACGCAGCGTCTGCCCGCACTCTACCTCGTTGTCGAGGTTCTCACTCATCGCCCAGGTCGTTCTCCGCCTAGACCAGGGGCGCCACGGGGGCCGCGTGGCCACCTCGTCCTGAGCCCGTCACACGAGAAGTGCTCGCAAGGGAGGTGCTCAGAGAGCCCGTGCAACGCCGTAGGGTCGTCGGCACCGCCGGCGTCGACCTGGGCGGGGGCGGGAATCGAACCTGCGGTGCTCAGGTCCGGGTCTCAGGCTTGGGGCTGCACCGCCCGCCCGCCAGGGGCCCGCGCTGGCCGCTCGCTTCGCCCGCTACTTAGTCCGCCAGAGCGTGCCGCGGAGGCCACGCGTCTCTATGATCCTGGCTTCCGGCAACATCATCGCCACGCGCCGGCTCCAACCCCAACCACTTTAGCCAGCTCTAGAGGCGCGCGTGGCCGGGACGGAAGTGCGCGCAGGGGTCGCTGGGAGTGCGCGCACCTCTGGCTGAAGGGCGGGCCGAGCATGCGCCGCGGGCGGTTTGGCGGGAAGCGCGGGGCGGGTCGGACAATGAGAGTGTCCGCCGCATGAGCCAATAAAGCTGTACTGGTTTTGAATCGCGGCGCGTTTCCCGCCGCCGGGGTCAGGGGTCGAGGTTCGGGTCGTGGGGCGGAGGGAAGAGCGGGCAGGCGGGAGGCGCCGGCGCCAGACGCGGAGGGAAAGAGCTACGAGTAGCCGCCGAGAGGCCGCGGAGCCAGCGACGACCGACCCAGTTGAGCCGCCGCAGCCGCCGCGCCCCCATGGCGGCCGCCAAGGTGCGGCCGGGCCCAAGCGGGGACAGGGTGGGCGGGCGGGGCCGAAGGGACTTGGGCCGCTATCAGCGGCCACGTGGGCGGCCCGCGCCGCAGCCACCAACCCCCTGCGGCCTGCAGGCTCGGCCGTCTGTGGGGCCTCGGTGGCGCGGGATCGGGGCGCGCGGGGCCTGGGGGCTCGAGGCCTGCAGAGTTGGGGCGTCTGGGGGTGCAGGCTCTGGGCCTGGGGGCTGCAGGGCGCCCCCGTGACCTTGGGGTGGGTTGGGGAGCGGCCGTCGCCACGCGGGGCGACCCCAGCCTCCAGGAACTGGAGCGGGCGGCAGGTTTCCTCCGGCTCGGCCCACTTGGGGCTTTCCGCTGGTACGGTGCATTTATTCCTTCCGTCGCCCACGCAGCACTTCATTCATTCGGTTCTCAGTCTGGAACCGCCACCGGCCTCTGTGGCAGAAGGTCGCGTTCCAGCGTGGGGCCCAGGTCCTGGACGCGCTGACCCAGGGGGCGGCTTTGTTGGCTGCGGTGTCTGGTTGAGTGAGTGCGGGCCGCTGCGGAGCCGCAGTACACTGTGGGGACCAGTGAAGACCAGCGAAAAGCTTGTGTTTCTTTTCCGGTTTGTGTTAAGTGGTGAAGTCTTGGGTCTCTTACTGGGTGACTACGGCTCGTGTTCTGGAAGACTCCAGCCTAAAATAGGATTATTGGTGCTCTCTTATTCTCTAAATTGCATCAGGATTTCATGACTTTTGCCAGTATAGTTTATCTACTTAATTTCCTAAAATGAAAAAATTGCTGGCAGAGCTGTGAATCCATGGTAAACCCCGGAAGTCCTGTAGCAACTTTTTCATTCTAGTAAGCAAGAGCACAGCTATTTCCAAATTAGTAAAAACTGAAAGAGTTACATTTTGCTTTAAGGAAACATTTCAAAATCCATTTCGACTTACCTTTGTGTCCTTTGATCTTCACACAGCAGGTATCATCTGCATTTTATGGATGAGGAAGAAACTGATGCTCAAAGAGATGCAGTTTCTCCCAGGCCACTCTCTGCAAGTGTTGGCGGCCTTGTAGGGTCCCCCATCAGTCTGTGCACAGATGATTGATGTCTGTGAATTGGGGGGAGGGGCCCAAGCTCTGGTGTCTATCTGTAGGCTCACGTGCTGAGTCTGTGGAGCTGGGTGTGGAAGAGTGGGCTTAGTTTCTTGCTTTGGGGTGGGGCTCATCCTTGTATCTGAAGGCCCTTCACTGGTTGGGCTCTGGCTGCGAGCCAGATCCATAGGCCGACAGTGTAACCTCTTTGTATCTGTCTCCACAGGACACTCACGAGGACCACGATACTTCCACTGAGAATGCAGACGAGTCCAACCATGATCCTCAGTTTGAGCCAATAGTTTCTCTTCCTGAGCAAGAAATTAAAACGCTGGAAGAAGATGAAGAGGAACTTTTTAAAATGTAAGTAGGCCGATATCCTAGAAATAGGAATCCTGAGTGTAAGGTTGAACCTCCAACTTTTATGGATATTCTTGGACTGACTGCTAATCAGACTGAAGCTGTTGAAAGGAAGGGCCTAAAGTTGTTTGGGGACGAATCCATGTGGAAATTCAACCCATTCCTTTCACGACTTTGCCAGGTGCCCTTGCTGCCCTGCAGCCAGTCGCGTGGGAGCCGTCCATCAGTGCTGCTCTGTCCGCTAGCATGGCAGCCCTGCTGCCCTTCCTTGCCACTGGCTTCTGGGGGATCCAAGGATTCCCTTGGTTGAGCAAGGGGTTTTAACTTTTTGCAGCATAGACTTCTTTGACGTTGTGAAACTTATCAATCCCCCAGGCTGTATTTTTAATACACAAAACAATGCTTGCAGTTACACATGAAAATAGGTGATGGTTTAGTAAGCCACTTTACAAACACCACGTGTACTTCTTCACACCCTCACTGAAGAGCTAGCTGCAGTGGTGGGCACCAGCCTTGCGTCTTGTGACGTCGCAGCACTGTGGAGACCGTGGCCTGTCACCTACACTCAGGATTGCAACAAACACCGTGCTTAGTTACACACCTTAGTGAAAATGAGGTTGCAGTTTTTCTCTGTTCAAGTTGATGGAACCTTCCCCACCCTTGAAGTTGCTTCAAGAGTCCAGGTTAAGATTGGGTTGCTCTGGGGTGGGAGAGGGAAGCAGAGTCATTCCTACTGTGAGTCTCCTCCAAGGAAGGGGGCCAGGGAGGGATACCTGTGTCACCCTTTGGTCACAGAGGGTGACGGACATCTCCCTGAAGCCACTGGGTGCCTGGGTCTCCACGCTGCTGATGCGTTGCTGTGGCCCCTGTTTGAGAGTAGCTCCTTCCTGGGGTGAAGTGCTGGCCCCTATCCCCTCACTGCCCACGTTGAGTGGGAGGTGTTCCTGGTGTCCTGGGCCTGGGCCCTCCCTGAGGGAGGTGAGGCCAACAGGTCGGCCCAGGCGTCTGCAGTAAAGCTCCAGGGGCATCCTGTTGGGGAGCCTTGTGGCACAGTCTCCCTTGCCAGAATCATGTGGTGGCAGAGAGCGGAGTCATCTGAGAGAGGCAGGCGGAGCTGGGCACAGAGGGTGGGCGCAGCCTGAGCCCTGAGAGTGGGCTGCTGGGTTCTGGGTACCCCAGTCCCCAGTGGGAGGGGCTGCTCCCGGGCAGGAGGGCTGGGTGTTGGCCAGGGCATGTTGACTGAGCAGAGGCCTAGGCCTCTTCTCTGGGTTGGGGGTGAGGGGAGAACAGGGGCCATCTCATAGTTAAGGGACGCTGGGTGTAGGGTGGAGGTCCTTGGCCCACACCTGATCCATGCTGTTCCCCCGAATCTCTGGGCTGGGGTGCTCTTACACAGTGACCGTGGGATGCCCAGCCCACCTAGGGGGCTTCTTTTCCTACATTGGGCCATTCCTCCCCCTCCTCTTTCCCCCTATCTCCCCCTCCCTCCCTCTCCCTCTCCTTCTCTCTCCCTCCCTCTTCCTCCCTCCCCCTCCCTCCCTCTCCCTCTCCCTCTCCCTCTCCCTCCCTCTCCCTCTCTCTGTCTGTCTCTCTCTCTCTCTCGCCTCTGTTTTTTCTTTCTTTCTTTTTTATAAGGTCCCTCTCTGTCACCCAGGCTGAGTGTAGTGCTGCGATCATGGCTCACTGCAGCCTTGATCTCCTGGGCTCAAGAGATCCTCCTTCTTCTGCTTCCTGAGTGGCTGAGACTATGGGTGTTAGCCATCGTGTCCAACTAATTTTTTATCTTTTTGTAGAGATGGCGTCTCGCGGTGTTGCACAGGCTGGTCTCCATTGGGGGAAACACTGCAACCGTAGGCGCAGTGGTGTGGTCTCAGCTCACTGCAACCTCTGTCTCCCGGGTTCAAGCGATTCTCCTGCCTCAGCCTCCTGAGTAGCTGGGATGACAGGCACCCGCCACCACACCAGACTGATTTTTGTATTTTCAGTAGAGACGGGGTTTCACCATGTTGGGCAGGCTGATTTTGAACTCCTGACCTCAGATGGCCTGCCTGCCTCAGCTTCGCAGAGTGCTGGGATTACAGGTGTGAGCCACCGTGTCCAGTGGTCTAATTCTCTGGGCTGTAGAATTGGAACTCAAGATGATCTGGAGTTTGTTGGGCTGCTGTGCTTTCTGGTGGTGTCGTGACGGGCAGTTCTTGGAGCCTGAAGAAGGGCAGAGGTGCTGGTGGAGGCGTCGGGCCCTGAAGCGCAGGGTTGTCCTGTGTCCTCTCATGCAGGCGCTGCGTATGGGCTGCAGGTCTGCACTCCTGACTGGATGGCTTTTCTTGCAGGCGGGCGAAACTGTTCCGGTTTGCCTCAGAGAACGACCTCCCAGAATGGAAGGAGCGAGGCACCGGCGATGTCAAGCTCCTGAAGCACAAGGAGAAGGGGACCATCCGCCTCCTCATGCGGCGGGACAAGACCCTGAAGATCTGTGCCAACCACTACAGTAGGTGGCCCAGCAGTCCCCGCAGCTCGGCCTGGGGCCTCCGGGGAGATTCTTTCAGGGCTGACTGGGAACTGGGGAGCGTGTTATTACATGGAGTGCAAGTTTGTGGTGTGTTTGTTGAATTTAAAACCAGAAATACGTTTTTCAGACGTGCCTCTGAACTCAGAGCAGGCCCGCAGCGAAGCTTAGAGCACACGGGGGTGTGGAGGCAGCCAGACGGGAGGACGCGGCGCCCAGGCTGGGCTCGGGACGAGGAGTGAGTGCTGCAGGGCAGGGCGAGGGGGCGCTGTGTGTGTGTGTGTGTGGGTGTGTATGTGGTATCTCGGGGATGTGGTGTCTGGAGGGGGTGTGTGTGATACCTGGGGAGTGGTGTCTGGGGGTGTGTGGTTGGGTGTGTGTGGTGTCAGGGGTGTGTGTTGGAGGTGTGTCTGGGGGCGTGTGGTGTCTGGAGGGGTGGTGTTTGGGGGGTATGTGTGGTGTCTGAAGGTGTGTGGTTCTAGGGGTGTGCATGTGGTGTTTGGAGGTGTGGTTGTGTGTGGTGTCGGGGAGGTGTGTGGTGTTGGGAAGTGTCGCTCGTGTGGTGTTTGGACGTGTGGTTGTGTGTGTGCTGTCAGTGTGTGTGTGGTGTTTGGAAGTGTGGTTGTGTGTGTGCTGTCGGGGGATGTGTGGTGTCGGGATGTGTGGTTGGGTGCACGTAGTGTTTCAGGGGTGTGGTGTCTGGGGGTGTGTGTGTGAGAGATTGGGGGTGTCGGGCAGTGTGAAGGTGGATGTGTGAGGTGCCCAGGTGCCAGCCTCCTCAGCTATGGTGTGTTCTGCCCTCACCGGGATCTTCCCTGGGGAGGGAACAGGGCTGGGGAGAAGGTGGCCAGGCCCTTGGCACCTGTGGAGCTGCCTAAGTAGAGGGCCTTGGGCAGATTCAGCCAAGAGCTCTAGCCACCCTGTGAGGGGTCCAGCCTGGCCTGGAAAGAAGTGGCAATAGGTTGTCCCAAGTGTGTCTGGCTGCCAGCTGTCCTTAGATTGTGCTGCCTGGCTTGGTGGCATGTCTGGAAGTACACTTGTCTTGGGGTGTCCCTTGGTAAGCTTCCTAGTGTTGTTTGTTGAGTGCCATGCGTGTCCAGTGGGGCAGGGCCCTCATCCCAGGTGCAGGATGACTGCTGGCAGGAGCCTGAGTGGCTCGGCCCTTGCGGGCAATGCAGGGGGCTGGGCGGGGGCTGCCTGTGCTGTGGGCACCTTGGTGCACGGCCTGGCCTGCCAGACTTCTTGGGAACTGGCTCCTGGGTTCCCTGCCCTCCCTGCCCAGCATGTCTAGTCCTGGGGAAGCTTGCGCTCTGGCTGGTCCTCTTCCTCCTCGAGCCCAGCTTGAATCGTTTCCTCGGGGGTCTTCCCTGATGCCCTGTGCTGCTCCCAGAGCCTGGTCAGGTTGTGGGTTGTGTGTGCATGGTAAGTTGGTCCTGGGCCCCTGGGCATCTAGGCAGAGCCGTCTGCATAGCCGGTAGTGTCTTGTGCCCATGATGGGCCCTTGGTAGACAGGGAAAGTGGCAGTGGGTAGAGGCTGGCCTCTGGGTGGGGTGTCAGGGAGACTGTGGGCTGGCTCAGGGGCTGGGTGTCAAGGGGGCATGCAGGAGGCCTGGCATCTGCTGTGGTGGGCTGCAGTAGGCCAGATCCCCCAGCTCCCAGTTCAGATGGTGACATGTAGGGGTAGCCTGGGGGTGCTTGTGGCCTGGGCTAGGTGTGGGCACCACCTGGGATGCTCTGGGTTCTCGGGGAGCTGTTCTGAAGAGTGGTTGCCTGCAGGGTCATCTCCCCTTGGGGCTGCCTGTGCCTGAGGAATTGTGGGGAGGCATCTGCTGCAGGCCGTGGCTCTGTCTCCTGTGTCCTCCAGGCATCAGTCATAGGGATGGAGGTGTGCACTGCTGTGGGCTGCAGCCCCCAGTGGGTTCTTTTCTGGCAACTGTCCCACTTTCAGATAGGCTGGCTTCATGTGTTGGGTTCCCTCAGGAGAGGCTGGGCCCCCTGGGCCTTGCGCCCTGACGTCTGACCCCGGGCTTCTGACTGCGTGGTCGGGGTCAGGACCAAGGGGATCGGCGTTGGGCTTGAGTGCAGCCCTGGGACTAGAGCTGGGGCCTGCTTTTCCGGCTCTGCTTCTCTGCATTTCTGGAGGTGGGGGTCTGTGTGCCAAGTGGTCTTGCACGTGGCTCGAGTTCCTCGTGGAGATGGCCTTACGGTCAGGGGGCCGCCTGTTCCCAGTTAGGATGGTCCTGGTTTTAAGTGATTATGGGGCATTTTAAAAGGTTTGAATAAAACTCAGGCCCTCTGGCACTTTGTTTAAGCCTCGTTCTCTGACCCCAGATGGACTGTCCCGCTGTTGTCTGAAGCAGACCCCTCAGGTTGATGAGCAGGGTGCTCTGTGGCCGAGGGCTGGGTGTGCCAGCCTTTCAGTCATCCCACCATCCTCACCATCTTCTCTCTCCTCAGTCACGCCGATGATGGAGCTGAAGCCCAATGCGGGTAGCGACCGTGCCTGGGTCTGGAACACCCATGCTGACTTCGCCGACGAGTGCCCAAAGCCAGAGTTGCTGGCCATCCGCTTCCTGAATGCTGAGAGTGAGCCAGGGGACCCTGGGGGACCCGCCTGACTTGGGGCTCACCTGCATGGCAGTGTGGCGGGTTATGTGCAACAAGTGCTGTTGCTTTTGGGGAGAGGGGGTAGTAACTGGGATGTGTGTGGTGTGGGCTGCCCTGCCCTGCTGTTTGGGGGCCGTGCCCAGACTGAAGCCACAAGCAGTGCCTTCCCCCTGAAACTCAAAGCTGCCAAGTAGCTGCTGAACAACGGCGCCTGCTCAGCCGCCTCGTGCCTGATGCTTTAGTTTCTTCTTTAAGTTCCGGTTCCCATCAGGTGGTGTGGAGCCTGAGACCCGACCCAGGGCTTCCTCCCAGTGCTGATCCTCGTGCCAGGCTTCTGGCTCGCTGGGGCCAGGGGCCCCTCGTGGTTGCCTGGGTGCCAGCAGGGGCCGGGATGTGTGGTTGGGTGCATGTAGTGTTTGGGAGGGGGTGTGTGTGAGATTGGGGGTGTCGAGCAGTGTGAAGGTGGATGTCCGGATCCAAGCTGTGTCTGGTGGCTCCTGGAGGAATCAGTATGTGCTGTGGCCTGACACCTGGTAGCTGGCCATCTGGTGCTGAGTGACCTTGCCCTTACTCCAGGAGTGGCTGCCCCAACATCCCTACCCACATGGTGGGGAGCCAAGCCTGTGGCAGAGAGGCCCACGCTCCACCTCTCTGCCTAAACAGTTACAGTCAGAGGAAGGAGACAAAAGGCCAGGGCCAATGTCAGATGCTCCAGCCCTTTCTTAGGACAGAAATTACCATGAAATGGGTCTTCTGTGAATCCTGGCTCTTCAGACCCGCCAGGGCATATCCCTTCCACTGCTCACAGCTCTTAGAGTCTTCTCTCTCCCTTCCACACAGATGCACAGAAATTCAAAACAAAGTTTGAAGAATGCAGGAAAGAGATCGAAGCGAGAGAAAAGAAAGGTGCTGTGGCGCCGCGGGTGGGGCTCCCTTGCAGGCTCGCTCTGCACCTGACTGCGCTTCCAGGCGGGTGCTTTTTCTGTCTGCCAGATAAACATTCCAGGGCGCTGCGGTGGCCACCTGACCTATCAGGGAGATGCAGCTGCCTGGGGACACAGGTGCTTCCTGGGAAGCCCTGAGCACGTCAGTGTTCCTGGACTCACGTCCACTTGGGCGGGCGCTGGAGTCCGGGCACTGCCTGGAGCTCAGCAGAAGGTGCTTTACGATGGTCCTCAGTTTGTCTCTCAGAGGGCTTGGTCCTCTGCTGTGAGGTGGCAGGTGGCCAGATGTCCGTGAGCAGCCTGACCATGATCTAGGCAGCGCTCAAATGCATCCACTTGGCCTCCTTTGGTCTCTGGGTTTCAAGAAGACAGACTCCGGGAGGTGGCTTGGCCAGGCAGTAGTCTGTCCTGAGAGCAGGCAGCTGCTGTGGGTGGGTGGTGGCGCTCAGGACTGGCCTGGTGACGGCCATGTCCTGAGAGTGGGCAGCTGCTGTGGGTGAGTGACGGCGCTCAGGATCGGCCTGGTGAGGGCCGTGTGCTTGACGGCGCCGTGCTGTTTTCTCACTGTGCTACTCGTGCTTTAGCAGGATCGGGCAAAAACGACCATGCTGAAAAAGTGGCGGAAAAGCTGGAAACTCTCTCGGTGAAGGAGGAGACCAAGGAGGATGCGGAGGAGAAGCAATAAATCGTCTTATTTTATTTCCTTTTCCTCTTTCCTTTCCTTTTTTTTTAAAAAAATTTTACCCTGCCCCTCTTTTTCGGTTTGTTTTTATTCCGTTTCGTTTTTACAAGGGACGTTATATAAAGAACTGAATTCAACATTCAGGTTGTTTTTTTTCTAAGTTTTTGCCCTGTTGAAGATGACTTCAAAAAATCCATTCCCCAGTCATGAAAATGTACTGTGCTAACTTTCTTTTCCATAGTGGAAACACTTATTTATAGTCATCAAAAATAGTGAATAAAAAACACGTTTGGAACCTGGACCAGACAGCAGGACTGCGTGTGTATGGGCCTCTGTGTTGTGAGTGCTGTGGGCGCCGTGGGCGCTGCTCTCCTGAGCCCTCGGGGTGCGTGTCCGGGCCTGTCCATGGCAACGGTGGGTGCTGCGCCTCACGTAGCCTGGAGTTCCTGCTCTGGTGTCAGATCGTGTGTGTGTCTTGCTGTGGGCCTTGAAACTGAGGTGTCTGAGCTGGTGCTGGGGAGGGAATGTGGCCAGGGGTGTCTCGTGCCGGGTGTGGCACAGATGCAAGGCTATGGGCTGGGCAGCGTGGGCTCTGCCGAGTGTCCAGATGTGGCCTAGCTGCTGAGGCAGGCTCCACTGCCCCTTATGGCCTCATCAGACACTGCTGTTTTCTGTGGTGGGGAAGGGTGGGCTTTCTGTGTTTTGGAGAGAGAAAGGAAGACCACCAGAGTACCTTCGCTTTGGAGCAGGGAGGCAGTAGCCAACCAAGCGGGTCTCTAGCATCGGCCAAGGCTGACTTTGCTTGGTCCCTGTGGCAGAGTGGCCCTGGCGGTGAGAAAGGCCAGTCTGGTACTGGGTGGGGCTCAGCCCTGTAGCCCTTCTGTTGGAAAGCTTTTTGTACCCTGGCCTTGGAGAAAACGTCTGGGCTCTTGGGTTGCAGTTGTGGGCATCTGCAGTAACTTCAAATAAGATGTTTTCAAAGATGCTATTGGGGTTCGTCATGTATCATGGATTGTTTCTGCAGACAGCATCTTCAGTGTGTGGTCCCAACTGCCATAACGTGCCCCGTCACCGTTTGTCATGAACACCTACCCGAGGCGCTTCACTGTGTGGTTGCCTGCCTGATGCCATCACCTGTTCTTTCCCGCTCTCCACCTGGGACTGGGCGCTGTTCTCTCTGATCTCTGTGCTGTGTCCTGTCTGGTGACTGCCTGTCTGGTTTAAACAGCAGTCCTTGGTCCCTCTGGGGCAGGGGTCCCCAACCCCTGGCCTTCTGACCGGTACAGGTCTTTCCTGTTAAGAACTGGGCCACAAAGCAGGAGGTACTTGGGCGAGCGAGCTTTACTGCCTGAGCACCCCCTCTCAGATGAGCAGGGGATTAGATACAGGAGTTGAACCCTATTGTGAATTGCACATGTGAGGAATCCAGGTTGTGTGTTCATGAGAATCTAATGCTTGATGATCTGAGGTGGAAGTTTCATCCTGAAACCACTCCCCCACCCTGGTTCATGGAAAAATTGTTTTCCACCAAACTGGTCCCTGGTGCCAAAAAAGGTGGGGGACCACTGCTCCGTGGATGCACTTCCAGAGACAACTGCACTCAGGTAGGTTTATTTTTACGTAAATGGGAACCACTTTATGGTTCCCATTTATAGAAAGGGTCTGTGGTCTCTCCCTCCTGAAGGAAGAGAACAATCATCAGTGGCATCTGGGGGTTGCAACATAACTGAGCAGCTTGGGAGAGAAGGCTGTGCCAACCCCTCATGTTTCCAGTGCCCTATATGTTCAGATAAACTAGTAATGAACTATGGAAATGATCCCTGGAAGTACGGTCTTTGCTCTTGGTTTAAGAAGCCCACTGAGGATGTCTCCCTGGCATCCTGACTGTCCTGTGAGCTGTGGCCCTCATCGCGTTTGTGGGCTGCTTGCCTCCCGCAGGTTGGCTGGGAGACAGTGGTGCCCTTTGCACCTAAGAAGAGGTGAAGCCTGTTTGTGCTGAGCAAGGTTCTTGTGTTGGGAGGGTGGCGCCGTCCACTACAGATGGCACCTTGCTGTGCTGCACTCCCGATGACCCCTGGGGCCACAGGCCGGTAGATCCATGTATCCGTTGGAGGTTTTGGTGTCTGAAAGGGAGAGCCCCATGCATGGGCCGGAGCTTCCCGGAGGGAAGCCCTTGGCTAGGACAGACACCCCCAGCACAGAAAGGACGGTTAGTATTGTCTTTGATTTGGGGTTCCAATAAAATCCCAGGCTGACTTCCTTCAACTGGGGATGGGAGAAATGTCTCCAAGGGAGAGTCCACGACAGTGGGAAGGCCCCTCGGAAAGGCTGGGAGACCGCGCCATCCAGTGCTGGGGCTGTGTTGCAGGGTGCGGTTGAGGAAGCAGTGTGTGGACACTGCAGGATGTGATGTGCTGCGGGAAGGGAGCTGTGCTGGAGGACAGAATGCATCCCCATACTGGCCCCGCAGGACCACAGGGTAGGCTATACAAGGACGTCCATGTGGGTACTTGTGCCAGCCGCCCAGCCCAGTGTGTTTCCAGTGGGCCTTCTTTGGCAGACGGTGAGTGGAATAGGGTCCTGCGGGTGCTGGGGATTGTGTGAGCAATGCACTGCGCTTCAGCCTTCCGACCTGGGCTGCAGGCTGGGGAGCCTCCTGCTTTCTGCTTCATTTTCCTTTTCCCTGGGGTCTTAGCTCTTCTTGGGGAGGAAGCTAGGCCATGGGCTTGGCAGCCATGTGGGTGGGGGAGGCCAGTGCCAGCCTTGCTCGGTTCTGTCTCCAGCAGCGGGACGCCTGCACCCCTTGGGACGCCTCTGCCTTAAGGAAAAGGGATCCTAAGTCTAGATGCAATGGTTGACACCTGTAATTCCAGCACTTTAGGAGGCAAAAGCGGGAGGATCACTTCAGGTCAGGATTCAAGACCAGCTTGGGTAACATAATGTGACCCCATCTCTACAAAAAAAAAAAAAAAGCCGGGCATGGTGGTACACATCTGTGGTCCCAGCTACTTGGGAAGCTGAGGCGGGAAGGAAGTTGAGGTGGGAGGATTGCTTGAGCCCTGGAGGTTGAGGCTTCAGTGAGCCATGATTACACCACAGCACTCCAGCCTGGGCAGCAGAGTGAAACCCTAGGTTAAAACAAAAATTCAAGAGAAAAGGCCTGATTCCGCTTCCCACGGTCAGCATTTGGCAGTTGTCTCCAGGGTTCAGCTGGGGGAGGAAGGTGATAGTCCTGGCACCCTGCACAGAGCATGGGCATGGAGTCAGACCTAGGCCCTTAGGGGCTCTGTGGTGTGTGTCATTAGAGGAGGCACTTCCTGGAGGAGAGTAGGAGCAAGGGAGAGGCTGGGGATGGGTGCCAGGTGGCAGCTGTGCTGCCAACTGAGAGGCTTGCTGGTGGCCACTGCAGAGCCCAGGTAAGGAGGCATCTGCTGCCGTGGTGTCTGCTCCAGGCTCACCATTGTGCGCAGAGACCCCTCCAGGACTGCCTCGGAGCTACCGTCAGTGCTCGGGAGCGCCCCGTGCTGGGCCTCATGGAGCAGGGCCCTCCGAGAGCAGTGCTTACCACCAGGGCTGCCTGGGAGAAAGCCCATCACCATTTCTGCTGTGCAGTAGTTAGTTGCATTAAGGGCTGGGTCGCTGGGTCCCAGCCCCAGTTCCTTTATCCCGCAGCCCGCAGCCCACAGTCCTGGCCTGCCCACCCTGTGGAGCTGGGTGCGGGTGCTTCCGCAGGCGAGCGGGGGCCTCCAGGCCGAGGAGCCTCATGCTTGTGCAGCAGGGTAGGGCTGCACGGGCTTCTGGTGGTAGAGGAGCAGACACTCAGGGCACCCCCACAGATCTCCACCTGGGGAGGGGTCTGATGGGTCTGGGTTTCGGAACAGGGGGCGCTGGGGGCATGGTGGAGTGACTGAGGACAATGACCCTCGCTGGGGAGGCTCCGGAGCTTGACCGAGCAGGCGGAGCTCGGCTGCTCCGCCAAGGGGGACCCGCACCAGGCCCCGCCCCGCCCCGCCCCGCCCCGCCCCGCCCCGCCCACAGCGCTGACGGCCCCGGCCCAGTCCACCTTAAGCGGCGGCGGGGCGGGTGGGATTTCCTGCGGCAGGGGGCGCGCCGGGCCTAGTGGGCAGGGCCGGGGCGCCGGGCTTCCCAAGGGGCCCCGCCTCCGGGAGGATGTGGGCTCCAGCCGACCCTCTCTAGAGTCTGCCGCTCAGGCCAGGACGCGGAGGGTAGGGCGCCCGCTGGCTGGGCTCCTCCAGCCCAGGGGTCCGCGGGAGGGCTGCGATGCGGTCAGGGGGCCCGCAGCCACGACAGCGCTGCAGCGTCACACCCGCGCCCCTTCGTGAATGCCAGGGGGCTCCAGACGAGAGGGGTCGTTAGAGAGAGAACTCCGCCCACAGACGCCCCCGAGGCCACTTGCGCGCCTCCGCGGCCCGGGACCAGGGGGGCGCTGACCTTCACCGTGGTGCCCACAGGCCGGCCGGGCCGCAGGGGTGCGTGGGTGCGCGGCCGCCGAGAGCCGCGGGCGCCCGCCGGCCTGGGGTCCCCGAGGCCGCGGGGCCCCCTCCCCCTCCGAGGGTCCCACGAGTCCGTGGGCGGGGCCCGGGCCCCGTGGACTCGCCACGCCTCGGCCCGCCCCCCCGCGGCCCCCGGCGCCCGGTCCACCTTAAGGGGCGCGCTGACATCAGCGCGCCGCCGCCGCCGCCCGTGGGGTGGGATTTCCTCCGCCGCCGCCGCCGCCGCCGCCGCCGCGGGTCCTGCGCCGCGTCCAGCCCGCCCGCCCGACCCCGGCCCGACCCCGGCCGGCCCCGCCCGCCCGGCCCCGGGGAGGGATGCGGCGGCGCGGCGCCCAGGATGCCCCGCAGCCCCGGGACGCGCCTCAAACCCGCCAAATACATCCCGGTGGCCACGGCCGCCGCGCTGCTGGTCGGCTCCAGCACCCTCTTCTTCGTGTTCACGTGAGTCGGCGCCGCGTCCGGGGGCACGGGGTAGCTATGGGCAGGGCCTGCACAGGCGGGGCCCGGGGTCGGCGGTCGCGGGGGCTGGCGGGGCACGGGCGGGCGGGGCGCCGGCTGCAGGCGACCGGAGTTCCTCTCCCCGCCGCCCAGGCTCGGGGGCCGAAGCCGTGTGCAGCCGTCCCGAGCACCGGGGTGAGTCCCTTGTGTGGGGACACCAGTGCGAGCTGGACACCCCAGGAGTGTCCGGGCAGGCCCTGGCGGGGAGCGCTGGGCCCGGGCAGGGGAGGAGGCCAGGCTGCCCAGGGTGTGGCTGCAGCTCTTCCCTCCCCACGGGGCTCCCGAGGGGACGTGGGGCACCCAGAACCATGAGCCCTCTCTGCAGGTGGCCGTGGGTGCCTCTCGGGTCTCCTTCTGGCTGCCCGCCCCAGGCCAGAGCCAAGTTGTTCCCACGTAGGTGTGGCCAGGTCTGGTTGCCACATGCCTGCCCCACAGCCACTGGTGACCTGGGCCTGGCCCTTGGTCTCCCTGTCAGGAAGACCCAGTGGTCATCACAGCTGGAGGGCCCAGACCAGGCCGCACCCAGGGCCTGCTGTTAGCGCAGCACCTCTGTGGGCTGGCCATGGTGCACCCCGGCACCCTTGAGGTCCTGTTTCTGGGAGTGAGAGCCTCCACCTGCAGATCACTGGGCCCCTCCTGCCTCAGCTTCTTCACCCAAGACACAGGCTGGCTTAGGACCAGAGTGGCATGTGGACAGCACGGCCTCCCTCTGTGGCCTTGGGGTCACCCCAGGGCTCCTTTAGGCACAAGGAGTGTTGGGGCTCCAGGCTTCAGTTGCACAGATCTTCAACACCCACCCCCTTCCACCAATCTGAGATTGAGACACAGCCCAGGTGGCACAAACGATGGCCACCTGTTCCAAGGTGGGGCCACCCTGAGCATGTGAGCCTGGAGAGGGGCAGGCAGGGGCTGCCTGGCCCTTGTCACCTTTGCAAGAGTATGGGGGGGGGGCTGCCGTATGCATGGCGAGGCTGAATCGGGTGCCCATGGAGGCAAGAGAGTTACCTGCAGGCTGGGGCTGGGTGGGCACCACAGGCTGCCAAGAGCGTGTTTAAAAAAGGCCTGTGTGGACGGGCTTATTTCTGGCTCCGGCAAGCCAGCATGTTCTTGTCATTCAGATGTTGCTGGTGTGGGGCAGAGAGAGGTGGGCGGTGGGCAGCCTGGGGAATCTGGCCTGGGGGGACACATCCCACCAAGGCTTCTGGAGAGGAGGGCCCAGCCTAGTGTTGGTCCCCAAGGCCTCTGTCAGTGTAGGGGTCTGGCTTGGTTCTTTACTCCCTCCATGCAATTTGTTGTCCTTTCTCATGACTTTATGAGTTATGTGTGGGCTGGGGATGGTGGCTCATGCCTGTAATCCCAGCACTTTGGGAGACTGAGTGAGGCAGGCAGATCACCTGAGGTCAGGAGTTTGGGACCAGCCTGGCCAACATGGCGAAGCCCCGTCTCTACTAAAATACAAAAACTAGCTGGGTGTGGTGGCAGGCGCCTGTGATCCCAGCTACACAGGAGGCTGAGGCAGGAAAATCACTTGAACTCGGGAGGCGGAGGTTGCGGTGAGCTGAAATCACGCCACTGCCCTCCAGCCTAAGAGACAGAGCAAGACTTTGTCTTAAAAAAAAAAAAAATTAAAAAAAAAAAAAAAAAAAAGCAATGTGTGTTCTTTTTGAGGAACTTGTGAAATGCAAAGAAAAAGAAAAAAGCTAAGAAATTAAAATCAAGCCCGCACACCCCCCATCTCCTGTCCTCCTCGGAGGGCTCCTCTGCTCCTGGAACTGCATCTGCAGCCTTGGGCTGTGTGGGGGCTGCGGCTGCTGGCTCCCTTGCACGTGATATCAGAGGGCTCTTTACATGACGATGCCTGTGAACCTGACCCAGCCTAGGCATGGGGCGCTTGGTGGCTTCCACTCTGCTGAGCACCCGTTTTTCTTCCTTTGTTCTGGGGTTCTGGTTTCGGTGACACCAGCACTCTTGAGAGATGGTGTTCCTTCTTGGGGCACTGCAAGCCATGCCTGCACCCAACCCTGTGCCTGGCGCGTGCTGACCTCTGCACCCAGAGAAGGTGGCGTATGTGTCTGTAGGAGGATGGTGGGCCAGGTGCTCACCCGGGTTTGATGTGCAGTGGCCACCTAGCCAGGCTAAGAAGCCCCACTTGCCCCCTCAGAGCAGGGCTGCCTTGCACCCCGGCCCTGAGGCCACATCCCCTGGGCTGAATGGCCATCACGATCCTGGTCTCCTCCCCGCGCCCCGCCCTGACTCTGCTGGGTTCCGCCAAGGCGGCCTAGTTCCTGAGAAGGTTCTGTTGGGTAGGCTGGGCCCATCGATGCCACCCATAGCAGCTTGCTGATTCTGGGTAGGCAGGGGTCCAGGCAGCCGCTTTCCTGGGGCAGGCCACTTGTCTACCCATTGTCAGCCCTCCTGCCCTGTATCTGCTCTAGGCTCACAGGAAGGGGAGCAGTTCCTCCTGTGTCCCCATCCCTGTCCTCAGGGCCTATACAGGGTTCCCGACTTCACTGATTGCTCCTTGGAGGTTACCAGACGGTGGGTGGTCCCAGCCCCCCCTCTTCACTCCTGAACTCAGTTGCCGCAGGTGGGGCAGCTTCACCCATGCACCAAATGGGCAGGAGTTCTGGGTGTCATGTGGTGTGTGGGGAGCTGGAGGCCTGAGAACCAGGGACCACCCCCCTCAGCCAGATCACCAAGGGTCTTGGGAGCAGCAGGACATTCACACATCTCTCCAGGAGGGGCTGGGCATGGAAGGATGCCTGGTTGTGAGGGGCACCCTCTCAGGAGGGGACACAACAACAAAAACCTAGGAAGGCTTCCTGAAGGAAAAGGGCCTCTGAGAAGCTGGAGGCGTCCTAGGTTTTTGTTGCTGTTCGTTTGAACAGGGTCTCGCTTTGTCCCCCGGGCTGAAGTGCAGCGGTGCTACTTGGGCTCACTGCAGCCTTGACCTCCTGAGTTCAAAGGATCCTCCCATCCCAGCCTCCTGAGTAGCTGGGATAACAGGTGGCCACCGTCATGCCTGGCTAATTTATTTATTTTTTGTTTTTTTAGTAGAGATGGGGGTCTCACTAGGTTGCCCAGGCCGTTCTCCTGAGCTCAGGTGATTTGCCAGCCTTAGCCTTTCAGAGTTACTGGGATTACAGGTATGATCATTGCTCCCGGTCCCTTCCTAGGATTCTGATGGGATTTGTGTCCCCCTGGGGTGCAGAAACCCTTTACACTGTGGTATGATGCTAGGCTGGGTCTGTGGCTGGCAGAGGGTTGGAAGATGCCTGGGCCAGACTCCAGGCCCTGCCCTGACTTCACTCCAGAGCCACACTGCAGAATGACAGGGACCCTGTGAATGTTTGAGGGCTGGGGCTGCCTGGCAGGCTGCCAATGCCTGGGGCTGAGCCAGGCTGGCTTATCTCTGGGGCATCTGGGATGGTGTGGCTGGTCCCCAGAGGGTCCTGAGCCCTCCCCTTGCCTGGAGGCCCAGCTCAGGACAGCAGTCAGACCAGGCCCTGGACCAGATCTCGGTGGCCAAGAGGGACTGAAGTGCTGAGGGGGACCTCATGGGTCTGGGGAGCCTGGGGTGAAAACTTCGTGTGAGCCCCCTGCCGGGACCCACTGTGTGTGGCCTGCGGTGTTCCTGGCCCCTGAGTCTCCATTTCCCCGTCTGCCCAGGTGTCTGTGGGGATCGGACAGGTAGGTGCCTGACAAGGGCACAGCGGCTTCTGCCCCGCAGGTCCCGGGCGCCCCATGGGTGAGTGCCACTCATACACAAACAGTGCTAATGAAGAACCCGATTTAAATGAAAACGTCTGAGTTAAAATTTTCCATTCCACATTTAGCCGTGGCGGACATTCTGCCCCGAAGCCACCCCGCCTTGCTGGGCGGCGTCTCCCCGCCAGCCCTGGCGGGACTTGGGGCCTCAGCCCGGGTGGGGCATACGGTGGTGATGCAGGTCCCGGCCTGTGGCCCTGGAGGAGGGATTGGAACCTCTGTGCTGGGCCCCCTAGACCTGCCCTCCACCATAGCCTGGGTGGAGCCAGCCAGGAGAGACTCGGACGTGGCGGGCCGGACACCCCATTTGCAGGCCGGGCCCAGAGCCTGCCTCTGCCTGGCCCTCCGGCACGTGAGCCTGGTGTGTGCCATCGGGCTGGGTGGGAGGAGCCTCCCCGAGCCTGGACCCAGACCACTGCCTGCTGGGCCTGCCTGTGGGACTGCGTGTCCTCGAGTGTCCCTGAGTATCCACACATGGCCTCCCCGTCCCCCCGTGTCCTCATGCATCCTCGTATGGCCTCGTGTGTCCTCCCGTGTTCTTGCACGTTCCTGACTGTCCTTGTGTGTCCTCATCTTTGCCCTGTCCACAGAAGCGCAAAGGGAAGCTGAGAGAGCTGGAGGGCCACGTCTGAGGCCTAGAGTGAGGGGCAGCCGAGCTGAAGCTGGATAGGGCTGGGGGCAGTGTGAGGAGGGGTGTGTCTGTGCATGCATGCGTTCACGTGCGTGCACACATAGGTCTTGGTGGGTGAATGATGTGCAGGTGTGTCTGCATTCATGCATGTGGCAGCGTCCCGACTGCCTCTGAGCTCTAAGGGTAGCCTCGCAGACATGCATGCCAGTGTTCATACCAGTGTATGTGTGCATGTGTGCGTGTGTGCATGTGTGCCTTCTGTGCACCAGAGCAGGTTGTCTGTGTTTACGTGCGCACATGCCCGTATACTTGTGTGTGTGCACACATGTACCCATGCACATGTGCCCTGGAGCGTGTTTGTGCATGTGTCCATGTCTTCACACATGTGTCTGCACGTGCCTGCGTGTGCTCCTCATCGTCTCCCCAACTGAGCCCTGAGCTGTGGGCCCTGGCGGGTTGGCTTGTGAGCTGGTCCCTGTTAGGCAGACTCCGACCTCGGGGACCACAGAGAGAACAGTTACCTCATCCCGGAGGACTGGAGGGATGGGCAGCAGCTCAGGTCCCAGTCAGAGACCCCACAACAAGCCTCCCCCGCTGCTGGGCCCTCGCAGGCATGCGGGCCGGTAGTACTTGTGCTGGGCAGGGGCCACCTGCTCATACTGCAGGCTTCCCAAGTGGCCCCGTGGCTGCGCAGCTGCCGTCCAGCCCTCCTGGTGTTGGGGAGTCCAGGCTGAGGTAGGACACGGCAGTACTGCCTGCTCGGGCTGTCGGGAGCTCTAGTAGCCGGGGGTTCAGGCCCTGCCTGCCTGATGGGCAAATGTACTCCCGAGGCCCCGTTAGGGCCAGGAGGCAGCCGACGCAGGTGCAGAGGGGCCCCAGGCCTCCATCCTCAGCTCAGCATTGGGAGGACGGAGGCTGCCTCCCTCCTCTCTGCCCAGGGGTTGACCCATGGCACTCGTCCCATCCCTTCCCAGAGCAGGCTGGCCCCACAGGCACCATGAGGGCCTGCGCTGGGTTTAATGCTCTGTTGTCAACATCTTGAAATTCTCTCTCATTTTAAAATAAGGTGCCGACAGTTTCATTTTGCACAGATTACCTAGCCAGCCCGCCCCAGAAGGCCCGTGGGGAGCTCCACAGGCCTCGCCTCTCCCTGGAGGGCTGCGCTGGTTCTCCGGGCATCGCTCACCTGCCTGTGCCCATCTTGCTGGGCTAACCACGCCTTAGGGGCCTGCAGTCCTTGCAGAACGGTGTTGCACATGTTTAAGTGCTGCTCGTGTGCCAGGCAGGGCTGGGGAGGGTCGAAGGAAGGCTGGGGGCCAGGCCACTGGGCGGGGACAGGGAGGGCCCTCCCAGCAGAGGGCGCTGCGGTTGCATCTGTGTCCTCACCTCTGTCTACCTCCACGGGCTGGGCCCTGGACAAGAGGAAGGGTAACTTGGGCTCCCAGCCCCGCCGAGGATGGCTGCCGTGGGAAGTGGAGTCTTTAAATAGCCTCTTGCTTTCCACTAAAAATAGTGAAGCTCTGCTGCCGTGGAGGTGGTTGCTGGGGCGGCGGGGCTGGCTCCTGGCCAAGCGGGCGTAGGTGCAGCAGCGTGGCCACGTGCGCCGGGGCAGTAGGCAGCGCGTGGGCCCCATCCACTGCTGGTGGCCGTGGAGGTCAGGAATGCTGTGGGGATCCCCACCCGCCCTCCGACTGTGCAGAGGGCCTGGGTGCAGGGAGGGACGCAAACCCCTGCGTGCCTGTCCCTGCTGCTTGTCACAGCAGCCCTCTCAGGGTGTGCAGGGCAGAGACGAGGCGCCTGAGGCCAGAGGGGCTTCTCGGAAGCTGTTTGGGCAGATTTAGGGACCTGCTGCAGGCTGTGTGGTCCGAGGACAGGCAGGTCTCCTCAGAGGGGACTCGGGCCAGGCCCCTTGAGGGCTGAGGAAGGCGCCCTTCAGGAAGATGCTCGAGGGCACCCTTTACAGGGAAGCTGCCGAGGGCAGCCTGGAGTACTGGAAGGCTTCCCGGAAGAGGGGGTGGCCGTGGAGCCAAGTACTGAGGGCTGGGAAGACGGGAAGTGGCGGGGGCTGTTGTGCATTTCTAGAGTCCCTAAGTGTTCTACTCTGTTGTCTGGGGAGGGAGGTGATAAACTAAAAAGAAGGGGCTGTCTGAATGTGGATGTGCCCATCTGGGAAGAGCCAGGGAGACATGTCCCATGCATTTTCTGACCAAGGATTGGGGCTCGCCACGCTCCAGAATGTCCCTGGTGAGAGGCCCCACTGGGACAGGGCTGGATGAGGCGGCATGGGTGCATTTTCCATCTGGGGCTCCCACCTCCAGCCTGAGCACCACCCCACTCCCTCCCCCACCCCCCCGCCGCGTAGTGGAGCCCAGGGACCACTGGGGTGGTGTGGGAGGGCGTGCGTGGCCTGTCTTTAGACCACTCCTCTTCAGTGGCGTGGCCTTAGGCCTATGGGCCTCTTGAGGTGGTTGCCCTGGGTGGTCGCAGGTCAGGGCACGGGTAGCCCACGTGCTGTACACGCACAGCCTCTGGCGGCCACTTGGAGTGACGTGACTGAGGTTTCTTGGCAGGCCTGTGGCAGCCTCCCCACTGCCTCTGAGCTTTAAGGGTGACCTTGCAGGCCAGCCTGCCGCACCACATGGCCCAGCCCCTGCACCCCTTCTGCACCCCCAGACCCCGCTCTCTGCCTCACTGTCTACTGCAGGTGCCCGTGGTTGACGCGAGCTGTGTCCCCAGCTGTTCCTGTCTACAATGGCGTCATCTTCCTCTTTGTCCTGGCCAACTTCAGCATGGCCACCTTCATGGACCCTGGCGTTTTCCCCCGAGGTAGGGCCCTGTGGGGGCGGCTCATCTGCTTACTTTCACTAGAGCATCAGTGACTAACTCGAGACAGCCTTGGGGGTTCCTGGTGGGTGCGCTGGACTTGGGGGAGGGATTCACCTGCCAGGAAAGTCAACTTCCCGCTCCCTGCCTGGCTCCTGCTCTGCAGCGGATGAGGATGAGGACAAGGAAGACGACTTCCGGGCCCCACTGTACAAGAACGTGGATGTGCGGGGCATCCAGGTCCGCATGAAGTGGTGTGCCACGTGCCACTTCTACCGCCCGCCACGCTGCTCCCACTGCAGCGTCTGTGACAACTGTGTAGAGGTGACCGCCCCGCTGCCCCGCGCTCCCCCAGCCCTGCGCCGCATCCCTGCCTGCCACGCGCCCTGATGCGCTGCTCCCGCCCAGGACTTTGACCACCACTGTCCCTGGGTGAACAACTGCATCGGGCGCCGGAACTACCGCTACTTCTTCCTGTTCCTGCTGTCGCTCAGCGCACACATGGTGGGCGTCGTGGCCTTTGGCCTGGTCTACGTGCTGAACCACGCCGAGGGGCTGGGAGCCGCGCACACCGCCATCACGTATCCTTGGTTCCTGCGGGCCTCGCTGCAGAGGCGATGTGGACCGGGGACACATTCACGGGAGATCCAGCCTCAGAAGGCTTGGTTCCTGCCCAGGCATCCCCAGCGGGCAGGTGGCCGTCCCTAGGTTGGGAGGGGTTTGTCCTCAGGCGCCTGCTCTGTGCCGCCGCAGTGGGTCTGCAGTGTCCTGGCCTGCGCCGTTGGCCTTAACGGGCTAGCATGGCTGTCATGTGTGTGGCCGGCCTCTTCTTCATTCCTGTCATTGGCCTCACTGGCTTCCACGTGGTGCTGGTCACTCGGGGGCGCACCACCAACGAGCAGGTGCAGACCTCATGGGGGATGGGTGGCCCCAAAGGGCCGAGAGGGTTGGGGCTGCATGGGGACAGGGTGGGGGCCGGGGCACCCTTGCCTGAGGTAGCTTGTACGGCTGTGTTGAGACGAGGCTCCAACTCTGAGACCCCTGCGTGGGGCCCTGCCTGCCCTGTCCCCTGCACACACCCTGCCTGTGGGCACTGCAGCCACCAGTGACCCAGAAATCCCACAGCTCTCTGCAGGGACAGGCTGGGTGACCTACGTCAGGGGCAGCCTGGGATGACCCCTCCAAGCCACTTCTCATAAGTACCAGCTTCTAAGGAACCCCAGTGCCCCTGCCCGGCTCCCTGCCCAGCCTCCTGCCCACCCTGGCCTGGACCTTGGGAGGCCAGGCTGGCTAAGGGTGCTTCGTCCACAGGTGACTGGGAAGTTCCGCGGAGGTGTGAACCCCTTCACCCGAGGTTGCTGTGGAAACGTGGAGCACGTGCTGTGCAGCCCCCTGGCGCCCCGGTGAGGCCCGGCCTGGGCAGGGTGGTGGGGGCCTCTGCTGGGCGTGGGGCAGGCAGCCTTGTGCCCTCAGCTTGGTCCGTTTGGGCTCTTGCCAGGTGTGGCCAGCCCTGCCCTTGTGTGTTGGTGGCAGGTAAGCTGGCTACTGACCCCTGTGCCCTGGTGCAGGTACGTGGTGGAGCCACCTCGGCTGCCGCTCGTGGTGAGTCTGAAGCCGCCTTTCCTTAGACCTGAACTCCTGGAGCGAGCTGCACCGCTCAAGGTCAAGCTTAGTGACAACGGGCTGAAGGCTGGCCTGGGCCGTAGCAAGGTGGGGGCCTGGCTGGGGGACGGGCTGGCAGTCAGGCCCTTGGATGGGGAAGCAGGCAGGTTGGTGGGGGCCTAGAAGAGGTGGATGGGGCAGGTGGAGCCGTAGACCTATTCTGGGGAGGGGGCTAGGTTCCAGGCTGAATCCCTAGCGAAGCCCCGCCCCCATCCAAGCCCCACACACCACTGACCCCACCCCCTCCCAGTCCAAGGGCAGCCTGGACCGGCTGGATGAGAAACCGCTGGACTTGGGGCCGCCGCTGCCCCCCAAGATAGAGGCTGGCACATTCAGCAGTGACCTGCAGACCTCTCGCCCAGGCAGTGCTGGTGAGGTGGGGGCAGCCACACCTGGGGAGGGACATGGGTTGACCCTCATCTGACCTCAGTCTGACAGTGGTCTGCATCCCCAGAGAGTGCCCTGTCGGTGCAGAGGACGAGCCCCCCAACACCTGCCATGTACAAGTTTAGGCCGGCCTTCCCCACGGGTCCCAAGGCGCCCTTCTGTGGACCAGGCGAGCAGGTAAGGAGGCCTGGCCTGCCTTCCTGCAGGCCCTGCCCCCGAGGCCTGCCTCCGGGAGCTCTACCCCAAGCCTTCACCCAAGGGAGGCCCCACTCCCAGAGCCTTGCCCCTCTGCAGTGGAGGACACATCTCTTGAGGCCATGCCCCTCAGGGCTTTGCCTGAGTTACCAAGGGCCTTGTGTGACTGGTAGGACCCTGCCTGTGGGCACCCAGAGCTGGGACCCACGGAGGGGAGCAGGATGTCCTGGAAGGGGGCTAGCGTGGGCCGTCTAGGCTTGGCGTCTGTCCCTTGGCTGGCATTGCCCTAGGCCAGGTGGGCGGCTACCCCCAGGAGCAGTGTGTACCAGGATGCCTGGAATTCCACCATTAGTCACTCTGTAAGGCCCACGGGAAGACTCTGGAAGAATTTGAGACCTGCTTGAGAAAGCACATTTCTCTTCCCTGAGTTGCATGAATGCTCTGTGGTCACTGGAGTGGTGGGTAGCTCAGGGCGGTCTGGGCAGTGATTGGAATGCCGAGCAGCCCCAGGGCGCCGTCCCTCCTTCTGGGTCACCCCAAGAGACAGGCCTGTGGCTGGGCCCCGTGCACCTAGACCAGCCCCATCCCTGGGGCCTTTCCTCTCAGGACTGATGTCCTTCCTGGAGAGTCACTGGGTGGAGCAGAGTCTGGGACTTCTTGGCGAAGGGTCTGGGTCTGCAGGCATGCAGGGCCGGGCCTCGCAGGAGGAGGCAGCCCTGCTCGGAGATGAGGGCTCCGGGGATGCCATCTTCCTGGGACTCTTGGGTCCTGCGGGGGATTGGGTCTGGTTGGCCAAGCACGTTGAGCCCACATTTGCCCTGATGCCCTTCCGGCTTTGTGGTTCCTGAGGCTTTTGTTTCCAGCCCAAGCCCATGCCCGCGTGCCTGTCACAGAGGCTAGATGAGGCCCTTTCTCCCTGTGGCTGCCCTGAGTGCTGGGCCCCTGGGGCTGCACTCCCGCTGCAGAGCCCCTGCCCGTCAGCCATGGGTGCTCAGGGACGGGGCTGTGGGTCACTGTGTGGCTCCTAATGGCTCCTTGAGGCCCAGTTCCTGAGGCTACAGTGCCACATGTAGCCCCCGTGGGTGCCGACTGGCAGCTGCAGGCAGGGTGGCGGGTGCACAGTGGTAAGAATGCCCTCTCCCTACAGGTTCCAGGCCCTGATTCCCTGACCCTGGGGGATGACAGCATCCGTAGCCTGGACTTTGTGTCCGAGCCGAGCCTGGACCTCCCTGACTACGGGCCTGGGGGCCTGCACTCGACCTACCCACCGTCCCCGCCGCTCAGCGCCTCCGATGCCTTCTCGGGCGCTTTGCGCTCCCTGAGCCTCAAGGCTTCGAGCCGGCGGGGTGGGGACCACGTGGCCCTACAGCCCCTGCGCTCCGAGGGTGGGCCCCCCACACCCCACCGTAGCATCTTTGCCCCCCATGCACTGCCCAACCGTAATGGCAGCCTGTCCTACGACAGCCTGCTCAACCCTGGCTCACCCGGTGGCCACGCCTGCCCCGCCCACCCAGCCGTTGGCGTGGCCGCATACCACTCACCCTATCTGCACCCCGGGGCAGCAGGTGACCCGCCACGGCCCCTGCCCCGCAGCTTCAGCCCCGTGCTGGGCCCCCGACCCCGGGAGCCCTCGCCTGTACGATATGACAACCTGTCCAGGACCATCATGGCGTCCATACAGGAGCGCAAGGACAGGGAGGAGCGTGAGCGCCTGCTGCGCTCCCAGGCCGACTCGCTCTTTGGAGACTCGGGCGTCTATGACGCACCCAGCTCCTACAGCCTGCAGCAGGCCAGCGTGCTGTCTGAGGGCCCCCGAGGCCCCGCGCTGCGTTATGGCTCCAGAGACGACCTTGTGGCCGGGCCCGGCTTCGGTGGTGCCCGCAACCCTGCCCTGCAGACGTCACTGTCCTCGCTGTCCAGCTCCGTGAGCCGTGCACCTCGGACATCGTCCTCCTCCCTGCAGGCTGATCAGGCCAGCAGCAACGCCCCGGGGCCCCGGCCCAGCAGTGGCTCACACAGGTCACCCGCACGCCAGGGCCTGCCCTCCCCGCCTGGCACTCCCCACTCACCGTCCTACGCAGGCCCCAAAGCTGTCGCCTTCATCCACACGGACCTCCCAGAGCCGCCGCCCTCGCTGGCCATGCAGAGGTGGGTGCTGGGAGGTGTGGGCGGGCTTCCTGGTACAGGGCAGCTGTCCAGCCGTCTGCAGGGCCCCTCTTGGCTGGGCACTCATAGGTCATCCCAGGGGCCTGTGTTTTTCTCTGGGGATGGGACAGGGCGAATGCGCCTCACCCTGCCGTGAAGGCCCTGGTTAGCCCATGTGGCCCAGCTCTGAGGATGTCCTGGGCATCCTCTGGGGACAGGGTATGAGAATTTGTGTCCTGAGCCCGACGACTCGTTCTTCCAGAGCTGGCTTAGACCCCGCGTGTGGGAGGGTCATGGGGCTTTGTCCTTGGGGCTGGTGTCCTCTAGGCTGTGGCTCTGACCTCCTGGGTCACACTGTCCGTGTCCACCAGGGCCCTCCCTGGGCCTGCTTTGTTGCATCTCTAGGAGGCTGGGGCTGAGGACATTACCTAGCAGTAGAACGTGCGACCCTGGGTGGCCCGGCCCTGGCCCTCCCTATGGCACATAGTTCTAGGAAGCAGGGGCTTCCCTGCTCATAGGTGGGGAAGCTGACTAGGGAAGGCAGGCTGGCTGCAGGCACCCAGCAGGTTGGTAACTTGGAACGCAGGGTCAGCTGCCTCACAGGCCCAGGCCCAGGGAGGAGAACGGCAGGCCTCCCGGGGCCAGGACCCACGCCGCCGACGCATGATGTTCTCACGGCACCTGTTGCCCCGTCGGGGCCTGGGAACCTCAAGCACAGGCTCAGTTGTTCGCCGTTGGCAGATGCAGCCCTGGGTGTCAGCCCCGCCCTGCCCTGTCCACTCGGCCACAGAGGGGCTGAGGGCACAGCAGTCGGCGCTGAGCAGGCCTCCCCTACTCCACAGGTTCTGAGTCGGCTCAGCTTTTGTGGTGAGGGAGCAGGCTGCCATTGGGTGTGATGAATGGAGAAGCCGAGACCTAGAAGTGGGCAGCATGGCAGCCAGGCAGGGGTCGCAGGCTGGGGACAAAGGGCTCTCGCCTGCAGAAGGTGTAAGCCCAAGGATAGAGATGCTGTCAGTCGGTGCTGGTGGGCAGGAGGACAGCCCCTTGTTTTCCTGAGAGAGTGCCGGCATGAGGCCTGGCAGAGGGGCCGGGCTCCCAGTGCAGGGCAGGGGCTCCATTCAGTGCCCACCTGGCTGCCCCATGCTCTCTGTGGCCAGTGCCGGTTAGGAGGGACACAGGGACTCAGGAGGGTGGTGGCAGTTGTGACAATATCTGTCTGTCCTGTGATGGCACAGCCGCTCCCCGGGCAGGCTCTGGGGCCCTCGCCTGCTTTCTGGGTGAACCCTCCGAGCCCAAGGGGCAGGGGCTGCCGGGGGCCCCACAACACTGCTGAACCAGTCCACGTCCGTCGCCTCTGTCCTGCCTCCTCCGTCCTCTGTCCCCACGTGTTCCCGTGTTTACCGTGTGCATGCGTGTATGTGCTTGTTTTGATGCAGGGATCACCCTCAGCTGAAGACTCCCCCAAGTAAGCTTAATGGGCAGTCCCCGGGCCTGGCCCGGCTGGGGCCTGCCACCGGCCCCCCAGGGCCCTCTGCCAGCCCTACACGGCACACGCTGGTTAAGAAGGTGTCCGGCGTGGGTGGGACCACGTACGAGATCTCGGTGTGAGGACTGACCGCCACCCATCCGCTGTGGTGCCACGGGGAGCAGGACCCCGCAGCGCGCCCCCTCCCCACCGACTTCTCTGCCCCAGGGACAGGAGGCCACCCCGGCCGGGGGTGGAGCCCTCGGCGGGAGAGAGAGCCACGCCTCCACAGCTTGCCCCAAGCGCTCTGCCTGTCCGTCCACTCATCTGACCACGGGGAAGTTGGCTCACTGGGCCAGGGCCACTGGGCTGGTCTGTGTCTGGGCCTGTCGCATGGCTGGGGCAGTGAGGGGGCCCAGTCAGCCTCTTTGAGGCACCCTCTCTCAGCCAGGACTGGGCCCACTCCTATCACCCATGCACCCCAGATCATTGCCAGGCCAGCTCCCAACGATCCCCTTACAGACGGGTCCCAGAGATGGATAGAGGCACCCAGGGCCCCCACCGTCCTTCTGACACACCCTCTGGGCTCCTGGACCGAGGGTCCCCTGCCAAGCTGCTCCTAACGCATTGCCTTTCATGGACCCTGCTGGAAGCTCGTAGCTCGGCAAGGCCGATGCTTCTACCCTGGCCTGCTCTGGGTGGTGGTGGATAGGGGACAGATGGACAGCCAGCCAGCTGTGGCAGGGGCCCAGCTCCGTGTGTCCTGTGTTGCCCGGCAGGCGGGCTTGTGTCCCGTGTCTGTGTGCCGTGCTGCCACGCCTGTCGCCGCGCCGTGTGATGTGTCAGTGCTCCAGCCGCCGCTGTCCCTTTCATCAAAGCCTTAACCTTTGCTTTACGCTCTTGTGGGAGGCGACGGGGGGCAGGCGGGAGCAGGCATGGGGGTGATGCTGCCACAGGGGGCCGGTGACACCCAGAGCCCCCTCCCCAGCCCTCAGGCCCTCCCTGCCAAACTGGAGAATCCCCGCTCCCAGGCATGCTGAGTCCCCAGCCCTGGGCTGGCCGCGGTGCTCGCGCCCTGTGGAAAGCACACAGGGGAGGCCAGTGCTTCCCCTGGCATCAGGGACCCGAGAGCAAGCACACCACAGCGTCCGCTTGCGTTGTGTCTGTTTTATGTTTTTATATCTACATCTATATATCTATAATTTTATTAAAAAAAGAAAAAGAGTTATTTTGATTCTTTCCTTGGTCAAGGCCAGGGCTGTGGCTGCAGGGCCCCCAGAGTTAGGGGAGGGCAGGGGCTGGCCCCCAACAGAGGGGTGGCTGCTGTCTGGTGTGCAGGGGTTGGTAGGGTCCTCGGGGGCATTTCTGCCGAGTTGGGCTGAGCCAGGGGCCTGGGGGGAAGGGATGGCCGATGGTCCGTGGCTGGGAAGTGTGAGGGTCTCGTGCCTTGGATCTGCGCCATTTCTGGCAGCAACAGGGTGTTTGGGGGAAAGACTTGGGTCTGCGGCTACCTATGGGGGGATCCCAGGACCCAAGAGCTTGGGGAGATGAAATGGGGGTGCATAGGGGCCACCTGCTGGCTCAGGACCCTGTGGGGGCCGCTGAACCTGCTGGAATTCTCCTGCCTGCCAAATGCCAGGGGCAGGGCTGAGGGAGTGTGAGGGATTCACAGCTGTCTGGGGCTGAGGCAGCCTGGGCTGGGGCTGTCCCAGCATGGGAGGTGTGTGGGCTGCAGGGCCCCGAAGCTGCGCCATGCTGACCTCCACCTTTCTGCTTCTCTCTCACGGACGCTGCGGCCCGCAGGGGGCGGATTGGCACCTGCACCCGTGGATGGGGGCGGCGTGGCCAGCCCTGGGTGCCCCCCGGGCTGCACCTGTGCCACCTTGGCCACCCGGATGACCGCCCACCACTGCGGGCCCCCTGGAGCCCGGCTGCTGGGCCGCCCCCACGAGGGGCCATGTGCCGCCTGCACTTGGCTGCCTCCAGCCTTTTCCCCAGCCTCTCTGGGCCCTAGCAGGATGACAAGTAGGCGGTTCTGGGGCCTGGGACAGCCTAGCTGGGGACCCGGGAGGTCAGGCTGCCATGGACCCTGGGGCAGGGCTGGGGGTGGGCTGGACTCCTCTCCACCAGGCCCAGCTTGGCAGACTCCCAGCCTGCCAGGGCCTGAGACCCTGTGTCCATGTGACCTCAGGGAGTCCCTCACCTGCTGCAGGGGGCCCAGCACCCCACAGGGGCAGCCCCAGAGCTGTGGGGACCAGCACGACCTTTGCCCAGCCTCCCTGCCTGACCAAGCACTTTAGACTAAGCCGCTCCCTCCTTGGGGAGCCCGGGCCTCCATGGGTTGGGCTTGGGGGGCAGGCCTCAGGTTGCCCCCGAAGGTCTCTGCACTCCTCCTGCCCTTTCCCTGACACATGAACAGATGCCTTAACTTCCTGGAGCCGCCAGCCTGGTGAGCCATGGACCCCTGCCTGCCACTGAGGTCCTGTGGTCGTGGCTGGCGCTGCCCAGGCCCCACCGGGGCTGCCTGAGACGATGCCGCCGGGAGCTGAGGGCCCACGGCCCAAGCCCTGTGTCCTCCAGCAGTCGGCATGGTCTGCGGCAGGGCGGCACTCCAGCCAGCCCTTCTCTGGCACAGGGTCCCCGTCCCTGGGTCCACCCTGGGCTGTGGCTCTATTTCTCCCATTTTGGGATGAGAAAGCCACAAAGCTGTTGTTCTTAAGGGAACCCCTGCCAATTCCCCAAATAAAATTTCTGGTGTTGACCTCCACAGCTCTGTCTACCGATGTGGTCCCCGGGACCGGACCGGGGCCTGGGTCGGGTCGGGGAGGTGACAGGACCTGGGCAGGGTGGGTGCTGGTCAGGCAGAGGGGGGCTGCCTGAGGGCCATGAGGTCAGTCGGTCAGCAGGTTCAGCACCGAAAACCTGACCTCTGAGGTCTCGGGGGGGACCTGAGGACCCCCCCAGTCCTGCTGTTTCCTTTCAGTGGAGACCCTCCTAAGATGCTCCGGGGGGTCACAGCCCCGTGTGGAGGGCCTGCCTTCTGGCGGGCAGGTGGGATGTGGGTGGGAAGCCAGCCGTGAGGCTGGGGTCTCCACCCTGAGGGACCCTTGCTGCTGGATTGCCCGGGCGTCCCTTCCCCGATTTCCACAGAGACACGCTCACAGGCCGTGTATGTCATGACTCCATGTCCAGCTGCAGGCCCAGCCCTCAGGACAGACCCCGCCTCCACCCTTCTCTGCAGCTCCTGGCTTGGACAGTGCACAGTGGTGCTGTGGGCAGGGGGCTGGCACGGCCACTGGGCCTCCGGCCTAGAAGGGCAGGAAGCCGTCCACCTCGAGGTGCAGGAAGGGGCCCAGCAGGGCCCGGAGCTTCCAGACGGTGGCGCGGCTCAGCAGGGGTGGCACCAGCCCCTCGAAGGGTGTGGGGTTCACCACGTACACGTAGGCAGCGGTCCAGACCAGCAGGGCCCCCAGCAGCAGCCTCAGGGTCAGCAGCCTGCGGGCGGCGGTGGTCAGGGGCAGGGGCGCGCAAGGGGGCTGGGGGCGGCAGTGGTCAGGGCGGGGCGCGTGGGGGGCCTGGGGGCTGGGCTCTGCTGCGCAGTCACCTACCAGAGCTGACCTGCCAGGCCCTTGGGGCTTTCCAGCTTTGGCCTCCCTTTCTGTTGAGGAGGGGCTGGATCAGAGCCCACCCGAAGGGTACAGGCCAAAGAGTGGGGAATGTCTGGCTTTGGGAAACCCTCCTAGACAGGGGTCCCCCCACTGCAGCCCCGGCCCCTTCCTCCTGAACAGTCTCCTGCAGCCACTTTTCAGATGCCCTTCTGCCCTGGGCCTGTCCTGCTGGAGCCCGTTTCTCCCACTCCTGCGGGCAGGGCCCTGGGTTTCAAGGCTGGTCTTCCGGATCCGGAGTGGGGCATGGGGGGGCTCACCGCCATGCTGGCCATCTGCTGCTCCTTCCTGGCCTGAGTGCGGCACTGGGCCCGCTCCCTGCAGGGGCCTCACTGTCAGGACCCCATGCCCTCCACCCTCAGCCTGGCACCACCCCCTGGCTCGGTGCTGTGGAGGTGGGGGGTCAGGATGGATCTCCCCAGTCCTGACCAGGACATCTTCTGAGACCCTGCTGAGCCGGCCCGGCCCCCGCCCGCACATTACCCCAGAACCTCCAGCTGGATGTCCTCCATCTGGTCCAGCACGCCCCGGATGTCCTTCTTGAGGTTCTGGGGGCCAGAGGAGGTAAGCGCAGCAGCCCCCCGCCCCGCCGTCCCTGCCTCTCGCCCACCTGCTCCGTCCTTCTGGGTGCTGCCCTGTGGGGACCTACCAGGAGCCCGGCGGCCTGGTTGTTCAGGGCCGTGTGCACCTCGGCCACGCTGTCCCACACCTGGGGGGAAGTGGGGTCATGCCTGAGGAGCAGGACCCATCGGGTGGACACCCAGCACCCCTCCCCGTCAGCCAGGCGGGTACCTCTGTGATGACCATCTTCTTCCTCTCAAAGCACAGGCGGATCTGCTGCAGCTCGTTCTGAGGGTGGGGCCCAGGGTGGGCTTGGGCAGCATCAGCAGGGTGGCTGGTACCTGCCCGCCAGGCCCGCTGGCCTGCTGCACGAAGACCCCCTCCCCACCAACCCACCCCCAGCCCACCTGGAGTGCTGCACTCAGGTTCCTCCCCCCTCAGCCACCCCCACCGCACCGAGGCCCACCTGGGACTGCTGCACAAAGGCCTTTTGCCCCTGGCACAGCTCCCGCCGCAGCAGCTGCAGAGGCACCCTGTCCCCCAGGGGCTGCTTGCTGGCCGGCTCTGGGGGCTGTGGGAAAGCCCCCAGATCAGCCCAAGGCTGTGGGTTAGTGGGGCGTTGGCTGCATGGGGTCCCCGGGCCCTGCACTTACCCAGGCCAGGGAGGTGCATCTTGAGTGTTCGGGACACAGGGGCAGGAACTGCTGCCCCGGCCCCAGGAGGGCCCCCAGCTGCTCCCGAAGGTCCTGGTTCTGCCTTTTCTGGGGGTGGAGGGCCGAGAGATGGGACTGCCTGTCATGGCCACTCCTGGGGCTGGGGCTGGGGCAGGGGTGCCCGGCGGTGGATGGGGTGCTCACCAGGCTGTGGTTCTCCTGCTCCAGCTGCAGGAAGGACTGTTCTGCAGAGCCCAGCGTCCCGCACTGCAGCTGGGATAGGGCTGCCCTGGGCGAGGCCACGGCCCCTCCCTCCGGCGACAGGGGTGGGCATGGGCAGGGTCTGGGCCCCAAGCCAGTGGATCCCCCCTGCCTGGAAGCCCCCTGGTTTGGCCCTGGGTGCAGGGGCCAGCCCCACCGGAGCCCTGCCTCCTCAGGGTCTCTCGTTCTCTGCTCCTCACTAGGCAGAAAGATCCTGGGAGTCTCGCCCTCCACCCTGGGCCCTCTGCCTTCTGCCTCTGGGACTGGGAAAGGTCTCTGAGACTTCACTAAGTGAGCAGAGGAGATGGGGCCCAGGCAGGGCCACCCTATAAATCCCCGGCAGGGCTGGTCCAGGCATCCTCCATGACTGCTGGATGCTGGGGCTGGGGCTGGGGGACACGGGGGGTCGGGGTGGCCACAGGGGCCCAGGGTTTTCAGCCCCTCCATCCCTCCCTGCAACCCCTTCCTGACCCCAGGTCCAGGCTCTGGCCTGGCCCAACCTGCCACCCTCTTATTGAGGGCGCTCTGGGCGACCCACTGGCTCCCAGGCTGCCCCAGGCGACAGTCACAAAGGCCTAGGTGAGGCCAGGGAGGTCACAATGGGCCCCTCCCACCTGGTCCTGAAGCTACCCCACCTGGTGACCTCACTGCCTCTGACCCACTGACCCACCTGAATTCTTTTTCTTTTTATGAGAGGGGGTCTTGCTCTGTCACCCAGGCTGGAGTGCAGTGGCACAGTGATATCTCACTGCAGCCTCCAACTCCTGGGCTCAAGCAATCCTCCCACCTCAGCCTCCCAAGTAGCCAGGACTACAGGTGTGGGCAACCATGTCTGGCAAATTTTTAAATTTTTTAATAGAGATTGGGCTTTTGCTGTATTGCCCGGGCTGGTCTTAAACTCCTGGCCTCAAGTGATCCTCTTGCCTCAGCCTCTGAAAATGTTGGGATTACGGACCTGAGCTACTGCACCCACCTAGTTATTTTTCTTAAATGTGAAACAGATCTCACACACACACACACACACTGTGTATTCAAAAAATATCAAACAATAAAAATGGCATCTGAGCCTTTCCCAATTGCATCTCCTGTCCCTGCAGCCAGGAGCCTCCCCTTTAAGCGCCTCCTGGAGGCGGGCCGCCGTCTCCTGCCCCTCGTTCACAGGGAAGAGGTCATCCTGCAGCCCAGCTTTCTTTTCACCGAATGACTCTCTGAGGTCTTTATGCCAGATCCAGTACGTGCCATCGTTACCCTCGGTTTACAGGTGGGGAAACTGAGGCAGGAAGCCCTTTAGTCACTCGCCGAAGGCCATGCGGCTGTTACAACCAAGCCACCGGGTAGGGGGGCCAGATTCATGCCGGGGCCCATTCCCTCCTGCTCCCTGGTGCTCCTCCCCCGCTGGCCCTGCTGCCCCTCAGTGCCCCTGAGTCCCTGTGCCCTTCTCCTTCTCAAACCCCTCAGCCCTCAGTGAACCCTCTGAAAGCTGGCTCCGAGAAGTCCTCATGTGGGAGGAACAGCCGCGTTCCCTCCTCTCCCAGTGTCCTGGCCCCGCTGCAAGGTGACTCAACCTCCTACATCAATAGGCGGGACCCGCTCTCCACCCCTGGACTCTGGACTGGCCTCAGATGCACTTGGCCAATGGCTGCTCCTAAGGTGCTGTGGACAGAAGTTGGCACGACACCTGTGCGCTGGGCCTGGACCTCTCTTGCTTGGCTCTGGGGACTGTTCTCTGTGCAGGAGGCCTGGGCTGGACGGCAGGATGAGAGGCCATGGGACAGGAGACGCTTCTGTCGTCCCAGCTGGTCCCCAGCTGCCTGAAGATGGGTGGGCAAGCCCAGCGAGAACCCCAGAGAACCGTCGCACACGGCCAGCCAAGTTGCAGCCACGTACCACCGAGCCCCAGGCTGTCGCGTGGTTTTGCTGCCGCGTTTTGGAGTGGGCTGTGATGTGGGCGGAGATGCTGAGAGGGCTCACAGTCCTAGAAGCATCTTACCCTGACCTCACACCTGCTAGACATTGGGCTGGGAAAAGAATCGGGGCTGAGGGCATTTCCCACAGGACTGGAAGGCCGGTCATGGTCCTAGCTGGGAGCTAGCCAGGCTGATGGCCTTCTCCCCAGAAGCCTGCAGGGCTTATGAGAGGGGGTCTTGCTCTGTCATCCAGGCTGGAGTGCAGTGGCACAGTGATATCTCACTGCAGCCTCCAAGTCCGGGGCTCAAGCAGTCCTCCCACCTCAGCCTCCCAAGTAGCCAGGACTACAGGTGTGTGCAACCATGCCCAGCTAATTTCTAAACTTTTTATAGAGATGGGGCTCAAGCTATATGGCCCAGGCAGGTCTTAAACTCCTTGTCTATCTACAAGAAGCCCTCTGATCCCTGTGCCTCTGGGGATCACACCAACTGCAGGTGCTTGGTGAGCACATTCTGCCTGGAGACCTGACATTTCTGTGATAACATTTCTTGTTGGTTCCTGCTCATTGCAGAACTCCTGTCAGTCAAATGTTGGGCCTTTTGAATTGATCCTGTGATTCCTTCTTTCTACCATTGCTTGTAGATAGACTTCCCTGCATCCAACACACACTCTCTGCTTTTCAAAAAATTGGTTCTGGGGCCAGGGGTGGTGGCTGTCTCCTGTAATCCTAGCACTTTGGGAGGCTGAGGCGGGCAGATCACTTGAGGTCAGGAGTTCCAGACTAGCCTGGCCAACATGGTGAAACCTGTCCCTACTAAAAATACAAAAATTAGCTGGACATGGTGGCGTGTGCCTGTAATTTCAGCTACTCGAGAGGCTGAGGCAGGAGAATTGCTGGAACCCAGGGACGGAGGTTACAGTGAGCCGAGATCGTGCCACTGCACTCCAGCCTCGGTGACAGAGCCAGACTCTGTCTCAAAATAAATAAATGAATAAAAATTAAAAAGCTGGTTTGGATTTTAGCAGCAAGACATCTCCATTGTTCCCCGAGCTCCCCTCTTCTTGTTCCAGAGAGTTCGGTTCTGCTCTTAGGGATAAAGTGGGTTTGGGTGTTGAATCTTTTGCTTTCTGCATTTTCTCTCTTGTGGTTCTTTTTTGTTTAGTCTTGGAACTTCCCATGAGACTTAGTGTTCAAATGTCTGATTTTCTTTCTTTTCGATCCCTGTTTATAGGGGAGGCAGGCAGAGCTGCCAGATGCTCCTCTCTCCTGGTTAACTTGAGACAGCCGGACAGCCAGGTCCTGGAAGGGAGGCCTCCTGCCTCCGGGAGGAGGCGTCTCGGGCTGCAGGGCTGCGGGGCTGCGGGGCTGCGGGGCTGCGGGGCTGCGGGGCTGCGGGGCTGCGGTCTGGAGCGGGACAGCGCCGGCTCCCACTGTTGTCCTGCCATGCCTATTTGCAGCACACGTCTCCTCACCACTGATGAGGCCACTGCTTGCCAGCCGCTCGCCTTCCGCCTGCCAGGCTGTCCTGCCACGTCAGCCTCTGCTTTCCACCTCAAGAAGTGTCTCAAAATACCTTGTCTGCAGATGACCTCTCTCCTGTTCTCGGTGCCACGTGGGCCTCCCCAGCAGAGGCGCTGGACACCTGGCCCTGGCTGCCGGAGGTGTCTGCTTAGTTGTCAGAGGGCATCGGCAGCTTCCAAGACCCTCCCTGGCCCCTGCCCTGTTCATTCCTTCCTGCAATGTCCTGGGTCTCAGGATGTGCTGAGCTCAGAGACCCCATGGGGCAACCTGGGATTGGGGCTGAGGAAGGCCTTTTGGAGGAGCCCTGAGGCGAGGTGGCCCTGCGGTGGGGTGGAGGAAGCCGTGATCAGCAGGGGCGGGGGCTGTCCCCTGCTCTGAGAGTCCCTGAGTGAGTGCGGGGGGGCTGTCCCCTGCTCTGTGTGTCCCTGAGTGAGTGACGGGGGACTGTCCCCTGCTCTGTGTGTCCCTGAGTGAGTGACGGGGGACTGTCCCCTGCTCTGTGTGTCCCTGAGTGGGGGGGGCTGTCCCTTGCTCTATGTGTCCCTGAGTGGGGGGGGGCTGTCCCCTGCTTTGTGTGTCCCTGAGTGAGTGAGGGGGGGCTGTCCCCTGCTCTGTGTGTCCCTGAGTGAGTGAGGGGGGGCTGTCCCTTGCTCTGTGTGTTCCTGAGTGAGTGCGGGGGGCTGTCCCCTGCTCTGTGTGTCCCTGAGTGAGTGGGGGGGGCTGATCCCTGCTCTGTGTGTCCCTGAGTGAGTACAGGGGGGTTGTCC